>APFE030356829.1:242052-301346 GCA_000404065.3 Pinus taeda | reverse complement strand
ACCAAGGATAATGTGGCTATATATTTTACTAAGCCCCTTGGTAAAATCAAATTTGAAGTTTTGAGAAGTCAGTTAGGTGTTGTAGAAAATCCATTTCTCCATTAAGGGAGGATGTGAGAATAATGCAGAAATAGAATTAGTTAGAATTAGTTGTGAGTGGTTGAGAATAATGCAGAAATAGAATTAGTTAGAATTAGTTGTGAGTGGTTGAACAGAATTAGTTGTGAGTGGTTAGGAATTAGTTGCATGAGTTTCCTATATAAGTGTGATGTAATTGAGAAAATTAATGAAAAAAAAAGTTGTGTGAGCTTTGTCTCACTTTTGCTAGTGTTCTGCCTGTGTATTTGTTTAATTTTCTGTTTTAATTCATGGAATGCATTGTCTGCTCAGCTGAGGTGCATTCCGTGTCGTAGGAACGAGAAAATGGAATGACAATAAAGAGGAGGGCATGGCCATTTTCTTAAACACGCCACTATATTTACCAGAAGCAGAGACTGTGCTCAATTATATGAAATGTTAAGTTATTGGATATTGCTATAAATAAATAAATAATTATAATAACCAGTCCTGTGTAGGCAAATTTCTGCCACCAATCACAATGGTTGGTGGGATGGTTGAAAACCTGATCTCCTCTACACGCAACTCAACTCCCACATATCACATACATGCTTGAGATGCCTAAATTTGTCTTTTTCTGAAAGCTGCACTTCAACATTTTATTGTAAAGTCGCGAATACAATGCACTTCAATATTTTATTGTAAAGTTGACAAAGAAAGAAGAGAAAAGTTGACAAGGAAAGAAGTGAAAGAGAAACTTGAAGTAGCTATGGTTTTTTTCCCATATTTAAATAGATTATCTAAAAAATATTAACAATAATAAATGGTTACAGTGAAACTGGACTAAATTGGCTTAAATCTTAAGTGACTATAACATTCATTATAAAATAGAAATAAATGTCATGATATTTAATAAACAATGAAATTAATATCTCATCAAAATAATATATCTACTAAAAACATTTTATCAAAAATATATAACAAACATTTTATTTGGACGCTATACTCTAAAATTTTTTTAAGCTCAATATATTAACTAATATCATTAATGTCTTCATCTTATGTAATTTTAAAGCTCAATATATCAACTAATATTATTAATGTCTTGTGCTTATGTGCTATATGAAGGATTCATTAATGGAATGCAAGAAAGTTATCAAGTTAATGGGTGTCTATTTTATAGATGTTTTAGAAGCATTACTTAAGAATAAGTTTTTGTAGATTTTAGTTTTCAATAAATTTGGTATTTTTAAGCTCAATATATCAACTAATACCATTAATGTCCTCAACTTATATGATTTTAAAATTCGATATGTCAACTAAAACCACTGACGTCCTTGACTTATATGATTTTAAAGCTCAATATGTCAACTATTATCATTAATATCTTGTGCTTATGTGCTATATCAAGGATTCATTAATGGAATGTAAGGAAATCAAGTTAATGGGTCTTTATTTTATAGATGTTTTAGAAGTATTATTTAGCAATAAGTTTTTTAGATTTTCGTTTTCAATAAATTTGAAATTTTTAAGCTCAATATATTAACTAATACTGTTAATGTCTTCTTTTTATGTGATTTTAAAGCTCAATATGTCAACCAATATCATTAATGTCTTGTGCTTATTTGCTAATTGAAACATTAATTAATGGAATGTAAGAGAGTCATCAAGTTAATGGGTGTTTAGTTGATGTGTTTTAGAAGTATTACTTAACAATAAGTTTTTGTAGATTTTAGTTTTTAATAAATTTGAAATTTGAAGTAAAGTTAATTATTGTCTTTGTTTTATATTTGTTGGATGTATAATTCATATAATATGACATATTTCAAATGTGTTGGATATTTGTTTAGAATTGTTTTTTATGACCAACTAGGATGAAAACAAAAACAATTTGTCGATTATGTTTATAGGAATATTTTTATTGAGCCTTGATAGATTAGTCTCTCTTTTGATCCAAAACATTATCTTATAGTTATAAACCAAAGATGTTATGTTCTAGTTGTCCTCTCTACAACAATAAGGGAAATTTAAAATATTAACTACTTTTTATTTCTAAATTCATATTTACTTTTTCACATTTACCCAATGTAACTATAAAATTACCATACAAATTATTAAATAATTAATAGCATTATATGAAATAATACCTATAATCATACATAAACAGTATATGCTAATATAATTATATTAATAATATAATAAACAAATTAATTAATATAGCAAACAAATTTATACTACAACTAAAAAAACAATAGAGAGTATAAATAAATTTTTCATTATAAATCAATTTAATATTCCCTTGAGAAACAAAATATCCACGAAACTTACACATTCTCAAAATTGAATTGTGAATACTAATTTAAATAGACACATAAAATTATAAAATGTTCAATTCATGAATATATTCTATTCTTGTGATTTCTATCTAACCTAACTACTTAATTTCCTTCTTCATTATTTGAAATGTGAATACCCAAGTACTTAATTTCCTTCTCCATTATTTGAAATGTAAATACTAATTTAAATAGATACTTAGAATTATATAAAATGTTCAATTAATAAATATATTCTATTTTTCAGTTTTCCATCTGACGTAGCTACCTAATTTCCTTCATCATTATTTTCTATTAATTCTTCGGGCAATTAAAAACATAATATATGCTTATGGTTATCTATAATAGAATTTATTTTTTATAGAGTTTCCAATATAATATATGTTTATGGTTATTTATAATAGAATTTATTTTTTTATAGAGTTTCCTCGTAAATCATATTATTAAGTAAATCATATTATTAATTAATTGTCGATGCGTTTCGAACCAACAAGTGTGGTTTATTATTAGGAAGAGATCATCCAACAGCTATATTTGACTAGAAATAGTTGTTTCTAGTCAAATATAGGTGTTGGATGATCTTGTGTCTATTTAACATGCAACCATGATGGTTCGTTGTTGGATGATCTTCTATGTCTATTTAACATGCAACCATGATCTAGTTCTTCAACTTGTCCTGACAATGAACCACAATTGTTGATTCTAAAAGCCTCCACAATTGATTAATAATGTGATTTACAACAAAACCCCTATCATTACTTGTTATTGACCACAAAAATCTCAATTCTACAATTTATTTTTTGTTAAACTATATTAAATTATTTTTAAGCTATTTTTAAACTTTTAAAAATATTTTTTATTTATGATGTAATCAACATGGTTGAGAATAATATGGTTTCAACATCCCAAAAGTCTTAGTTTGTAGTGTAAAAAAATAGTTTATTTGTGGCGTTTGTATTTTTTTGGATAAGAACATGTAAATGTTTACATTATCTGATATTTCGATTGAACATTCTACTCATCACTATGTTTTATTCCTGCGATAAGAGTGAACATTCTACTCATCACTAAGATGTTTTATTCATGGATAAGACTGAACATTCTACTCATCACTAAGTTACTTATTGGTTCACTGTGTATCCATGTAAAACAATTACGGTCATTCATTCTACCTATTGAACAATCAAATGTCAAGATAGACCATATATTATCAAATGGAAAAATTTGACGTTTGTCTACTCATTTTATATGAATAAACTATTAACAAAATACTAAAATACTATTAAAAATTATATGTGGTTTATTTTGAATAGATAGAGATTACAGATATTCAAAGGCATGGAACAAAGGCAACAATTGAATTTTAGTTTTATTTTGATGTTAATTTTTTTAGTTTTATATAGATTTATCAATAAAAATATGTTTCAGCAATAAAAATTATTAATAACATTAAATTAATTTAAATATTTAGATATATTTCAAAAAAAATAAATTATTAATAATTTATAATATTAAATTAATTTGAATATATATATTTCAAAAATTTATCTAAATTTATTTTAGTAATTTTATTAAATATTTATAAAATGTATTTCACAAAAGATAATTTGCAAATAAAATGAATTCCTCATTTATGTACCTTGTCCCTCCAAGGATTTCCATTATTCTTATGTTAATGCAAATTTCTTCATAAATTTAACTTCCTATTACAGTTTTTAGAAAATATATAGAAAGTCAATTTCTGATTGTATTTCATTTTAAAAAAACCCAAATAAAATGAACTCCTCAGTTATGTATCTTGTCCCTCCAAGGATTTCCATTATTCTTATGTTAATGTAAATTTCTTCATAAATTTAACTTCCTATTACATTCTTTAGAGAATATGTAGAAAGTCAAATTCGGATTATATTTCATTCTCCATATATTTCACTTGATTATTATTTTTCCCACTCCTCCTATCCACATTCCTTTGCATTTCTCCATATAATTTCTAATTTAATACTTTCCAAATCTTATTACTATCTATACGACAAACATGATAGCGAATGGATCACCATTGAAATAAATAAATGTGTGAGGTCTCCTAACACTTTACATCGTGTCAGGTCTCCTAACACTTTACATCGTGTCAATACAAAATAAAATTCCAATAGTAATTTTTTTTCTTTAAACATTATTATGGGCAACTATTATGTCAGTCAACCTTCCGACTGTCCCCATCATTCCGGTTAATAAAAGATTTTCTGGCAAACGGGTTATGTGTTCACGGTGTTGTTAAAGGCCTGGTACCACTAGGGCTGCCTTTCATAAGTCTTCTCGCCCTTGGGAAACTCGACACCTATTGTCATAT
The DNA here is from genome assembly GCA_000404065.3 of Pinus taeda. NCBI lineage: Eukaryota > Viridiplantae > Streptophyta > Pinopsida > Pinales > Pinaceae > Pinus > Pinus taeda. The sequence goes on along the minus strand of APFE030356829.1, from coordinate 296,606 downwards.
GTGTATATCCGACGACTTTATATTACACTTGGCTATTTCATTTAATATGAGATGGATAAGATATACAGAGGGTTTAATGTTTGGGTTTATGGTGTTGGATTTTTATTGCTCTGCCCTCTACGTGGTGCGAGCAGGCGTTTCTCTCCACGGTCTCTCACATCGAGCCTTTTGCCACATCGATAGAGAATGTGCTGGTTGATGATCCAACGGTTCAGCTTTTTCGAGGTTGGTCTATCAATTCCTCGATTACCTAGTTGCATTTGCATTTTCACCATTTGGTGCTGGCTCCGTCTCTCCAGCTTGTTTCTTTGTAGGTTTGCTCTGCCTGTCATTCCAGGGCTTGGACGAGTTTAGGAAGCCCCCAGATGCAGGGGTGTGGCATCCTTATCGCAACCCAAAAATCGGGTAAGGATCTCTATTGTAAATTTATTACTTCTCACCTCTGTAAATCTATTTTTGTTGTTTAACATTTCCCACAACTCCCAGCTAGCAAGTGTTAATGTGATGCTTTCTGGTTGCAGGGTTTTCCTTAGGAATCTGGGGCTCTCAGGCATGGCTATGGAGTAGGCATCCAGCTAGTCTTCATCGCTCAAGATTCTTGGGTAAGAGATTGTCTCACGTTAGCTGTTTATCGACTGAGTTTGGGTCTTCTGCTGTTATGAATCTAAGTTGGTTGACTTTCACTATTTTTTGTACACAACCGAGAGCTGTAGTGTTCGAGACTTATACCCTTACTCGGGAAGAGGGGTTTGGGTCCTGCTAGCCTCGAGTTTGAAACAACGATTGCTTTGTTATTTTTATGTAATAATTATTTTTAAAGGAAAACTATTAAGGTTTATCCCATGGCGTATTGGGTTTTTATTTATGAGCTGGAATTGTACTAAGAAACTTACCTCAGGGGAAAACTGAATGAAGTTGTTCACAATGTATTGGTTTAAGCTTATTCACTCTGTTTAATATGTGTTAAATGAATCTTTAAGCTTTTAGCTCACTGCTAAAAGGGTTGTCGTTCCCATGTTACATTCAATTGTATAATATAATGAAATGTTTATCAATTTTTGCTTCCTGTTCGAATATTTGAATATGTGCACCTAACAGCCCTTGCTTGGATTTTCCATTTGTTTCTTTTTTAATGGTGAAACAAGATTTAGAATCAGTTCAATGCTATCTATCAATAATTCTTGTCTCGGTACTGTATGATTCTGTTCCATACTATTTTCTTGTTGTTTCCATGTGTACATTCGAATAGCTAAATCTTGCATGTAATTTACTTAAATTATTCGACTGTGGTGAAATCCCTTCTCATAGGGTTCGGGAGGTCTACTTTGGAAACATATCCCTTGACAGGCTTGTTTGCATGATATCGTGTATCCTCCTAGCCAACTTTCTGTGGTCTGACCTCGGGTGCATCCTGAGGAGGAAAGTTTCCCATGCATCTTATGTTGTGGATATATGTGAATTACCTGGGTTCCAGTTTGTTATTTTGTAAATGAAATATTTGTATAACGGGCATTGCAACACCAGACCCAACCCCAGGTTATTGACTACACACAACAAAACTATAGACCCATATCATTTCGGGTTTTACCCTCATCATTCCTACTATAGTTAACAGGTAAAATCCAATTCCATATTTATTATTTGTTTTCTGAGCGTGAAATATTTGATTGCAGTCTCGATTTATATTTACCGGCTAGGGATTGGTCGGCAAATTTGGTATTGTTTTGCTATGTTATATATCTACCATCGCTAGGGGTCTCTCGTCTCCCATGCCAGGATGGTGAGCGGTACAGAATCTTTACAAACCCTACAGTTTGACTACAATTAACATCCACTCACATGCCTTTCCAGAACGTAAGAGGTTTTATATACTTGCCCCAATATTTTATTTTCATGTTTCTCTGAGAGTCAAGTTTTCAATAATCAATCTATGTTGTATTTAAAGATCAAATCTATACTAGAGGGTTTCAGCTACGTTTCTTTTTTTATTATTATTCCTATGACTGAAACAAAGCTTAATCATACTCAGCAGTTAGTATTTCTAGTACCTTTTTTTTTATGTCGAATTTGTTATTCAACAGAACTATTCACCTCAGTTATCTAAACTATTGTGATTCGCGAAGCCTAGAAAATGGCCTTTCCTTGTCTTCCACTTCTGTTTTGCCATCCTACCTTGAGATTCATCTTTCGGGACCAGAATCTCACCCCTTGCTCTCTTACAAGACCACTGTCCTGAACATGATAATTGCACCAAGTGCTTGGCTATCTGGTCATCACTAAACTTATCCTTTTTGTTTCTCTTTCTTTTTTTTCTCTTTCTGTCCTTACAACATAGATTTTTGCCTCCCCCCTCTTCCTTTTCTCTAGAAGCCCTTCCAATTAGGGGGGGTAGTTAGGTTTGTAGTTACAACAACCTTCTTTTCCCCAACTTCCTTCTCAAGAAGTTGCTAGCACTTCAAAGAAACATTTATTACATAATTTTTTAGAAGAAAATAATAAAATATTATTAAGTTTCAAACAAAAATAATGTCATATGCAGTTTATCTTTTACCATAGTAAAACCAAATATTTACATTTTCTCGAGGCATTACATCTCCCCCTCCTGAAATTGTACATCATCCCGGTGTCGGTTGATCATGAACAGTCCTAGGTAAGCCTTTTTCATGAGCTCTTCATCTTCCAAGGTGGCCTCATCAGGCCCAAAGTTCTATCACTGCACTTTAACTTGGGTAATATCTCGCTTCCGCAGTAGTACTTCTCTTCGGTCGAGAATGTTCAGTGGCTCGACCAAGATTTCTCCTTTCGGTTTGACCTATACATCCTTCCATCTGATTACATGTTTAGGATCATAAACATATTTCTTTAATACGGAGACATGGAAGACATTGTGGACTCGGATGTGACTTGGCAAGGTAAGCTAGTAAGCCATCAACCCAATTCTTGCTAAGACCTGGAATGGTCCACAATATCGAGGTGCCAACTTCATACACCCGCTCGGTTGCCACGTGCTCCTTTTGGCTTGAATTCTCACATACACATGATCACCAACTTGATATTATTTAAACCTTCTTTTCCGGTCAGCAAAGTTCTTTTGCCTATCCTAAGTGGCTTTTAAATTAGACTGTACCTTTTTGGCCATCTCCTCCATTTCCTTAAGCATTTCCAACCCTAACATTAATTTGTCTTCTGGTCCACCCCAACTTGAGGGTGTGCAGCACATCCGCCCATACAAAGCCTTAAAGGCGCTCATTTGTAATGACGTATGATAGCCGTTATTGTATGCAAACTCAACCAAGTGCAAATACTCCTCCCACTTAGTTGGTTGTTGCATTACATATTCCCTTAACATGTCTTTCACCACCTGGTTTACCCATTCTGTTTGTCCGTCGGTCTGGGGGTGATACGCTGTACTGAAATTTAGCTATGTCCCTAATTCTATAAATAATGTTTTCCAAAAGACCGATGTGAATTTCACATCACAGTCTGAAATTATTTTCCTTGGTACCCCATGCAATCTAAACACGTTTTCCATGAAAATATGGGCAATTTGTATAGCTCTCTAGGTGGATTGCACATGTATAAAATGTGTTGCTTTACTCAATCTGTCTACCACCACCATAATAGAATTGTTATTCTTCCTTGTCTCAGGCAGCCCTGTTATAAAATTCATAGAAATGGTTTCCCACTTCCATTCCGGAATGGCCAATGGTTGCAATAACCCTACTGGGTGTTGATGCTATGCCTTAATTTGTTGGCACTCCAAGCACCGTGCCAAATACTCGGCCACATTCTTCTTCATACCTGGCCATTAGTATTCTTTTGAAGCGCAACGACCATTTTCTGATATCCTGGGTGTCCAACATAGTGGCTGATATGAAATTCATCCAAAAATAAAATTTTAATGCTATTTTGATTGGGCACATATAGCCTCTTCTTGTAGTACAACATTCCGGCCTCATCCACCTCATAGCCTTGCTGATTTTCCTCGCTGGTAAATTGTTGTACTTGCTATTTTATTTGTTGGTATACAATATCTTTCTCTGCTGCTTTTTTAATCATCTCTTAGAAAGGGCTTTTCCATTTGCTATAAGAGATTTCATATATACACTCTAATTTCCAACTTAAAGCGTCCACCACCCGGTTTTCTTTTCCCTTCAAATGTTTGATTTCAAAGTCAAAACCACTGAGGAAATCCACCCACCATGCTTGCTTAGCATTTAAAGTGGGTTGGTTAAACTAATTGGTCAAACTGTGGTGGTCTGTTAATAATAAAAATTTTCTTCCCATAAGATAATGTCACCACATCTTCAAGGCGTGTATGACGGCTGCCAATTCTAAGTCATATGCAGAATATTTCTGCTCATTCTCCTTTAGTTTCCTTGACTCATAAGCAATTACCCTCCATTCTTGCATCAACACACCTCCTACACCTTCCTTGCTGGTGTCAGTGCACACCACATAGTCCTTATTAGGATCAACGATGCTTAAAATGGGTGCGGTCGTGAGCAGATGTTTAAGCTGCTCAAAACTTCTTTGGCATTCTAGGGTCCATTTGAAAGCCCTTCCCTTTTTCTGTAAAGAAGTGATAGGATACGCTACTCTTGAGAATACCTCTACAAATCGTCTGTAATAGCCGGCTAGTCCCATAAAGGAACTGATGTCCGCTACAACCTTTGGTACGGGCCACTCCATTATGGTCTTTATCTTTTCGAGATCTACCGCGATCCCTTCCTTGGTGATTATATGGCCAAAATACTGTATTTCTTCCTTGAAGAAGTCGCACTTACTGAACTTGTCATATAACTAGTGTTCTTGGAGGGTTTGCAGCACTAGTCTTAGATTCTCCTTATGCTCTTCCATAGTGTGGGAATATATCAGTATGTCATCAATAAATATCAACACAAATCTGTCCAAATATTAATGGAATATGCTATTCATTAAACACATAAAAGTTGTAGGGGCATTGGTTAACCCAAAGGGTAGCACCATAAACTCATAATGTCTATGCCTTATTCTAAAAGTTGTTTTAGCTATGTCTTCTTAATTAATCCTGATTTGGTGATACCATGAACGCAAACCGATCTTAGAAAATATTGTTGCACCTTTCACTTGGTCGAAAAGCTCATCAATCTGGGGTAGAGGATACTTATTTTTTATTGTCAGCTTGTTCAACTGGTGATAATCTATGCACATGTGAAGGTTCTCGTCCTTTTTCTTAACAAACAACACTGGAGCTCCCCAAGGGGACACACTGGAGCAGATATACTTTTTTTCTAACAATTCCTGTAGTTGCATTTTTAACTCTGTCAACTAAGGTGTACTCATTCTATAGGGCGCTTAGGATATCGGGGCTGCCCCTGGTATCAACTCGATAGTAAAGTCTATATCTCATTTAGGTGGTAGTCTAGGAATCTCTTCCGGAAACACATCAACAAATTCTTGTATCATAGGGATGTTGTCGAATGTAGCTATTTTATCTTTCGAGTTAGCATAGCCCACTTGGATGGCATAGATCTGACACCCCTTCCTAATGCATCTTGCTAACCGGGAGGTAATTATTGGCCGAACCTGTACTGGCCACTTAATTCCATGAATCTTTTGCTTTTCTCCAAGCTCATCTCTATAATAAATAGTCTTTGTTTTGCAATTGAATAAGGACCAGTGTTTTTCTAGTCAGTCCATACCGATTAGAATATAATATGAAACAAGGGGAAGTATATTTAAGTCTGCTTTCACTCGCTGCGCTGCTATCTTTAAAGAGCAGTTATTGACTTTTGCAAGAACTCGCCTCTTGGCCCCTGTAGCCAGCTGTACTAGCCATGGATTCTTGAATTCAATAGGTTGCAATTTACAATGCTCTACAACCTTAGGACTAATATAGCTTAATGTGGCTCCAGGATCAATTAAAGCAATTACAATAAGGTTTGAAATTTTACCTTCGAATTCCACCATGGTTGGCTGGTACTCCACTTGTCGATCATCCATGGCTGCATTAATCCATGGTAGACTACATCCTATATCGTTGATTGTCGATGCCTCATGGATTTGGGATACCTATTCGGTTCCCTTTCATTGAGGGCAATTTTTGACATAGTGAGGCCCTCCGCAACCCCAACACACTACTGGGAGCCTTGTTGTTCCTTCGTTGTCTAACTTTATAGGCTGTTCATGGACTCTGGGCTCATTAGTTGGCTTGGATATGAGTGCATTTTGCTGTATAGCTCTGCTGTTTTACCCCTTGCCAACACCCTTGCTATTACCACTGCGATTTCCTTTATTGTTTCCAACCAACTTATTACTTCTCTTATTATTCCATCTTTTACCAGAAATTTCTCCCTTCTGTTTACTCTGCTGGTAACAAATCTTGGCTTTACGTATGGCTTCATCCATTATCTTTGGATTGTCAAACTCAATCATTTCCCGCATATTCAAAGGTAAACTACTGACGAACCTCTACACTTTAGCTTTTTCCTCTCTAATATAAGGCACATAACAAAGAAATGAAGTAACACGAGTGATAAATTCGCCCATGGTTTGTTGTCCCACCTATAAGTCATCGAATTCTCTTGCCTTTTTTTCATAAAAACGCTCGGTCGGATATCTCTCCTTAAATTACCTTTGAAATTTATCACAAGTTATGGTATGTTCGATTACTCCTCTTATGATCTTAACTTCTTCCCACCACAGGGTGGCTTTTCCCTGTAGTTGGAAAGTGGCCAACCGTGCCTTAAGGTTGTGATCATATTCATATAGCTGGAAATATTTGTTCATATTAATCAACTATGCCTTAGTTGGTTCCTCTTGTTCTCCATCAAAGTGTGGTGGTTTAATTTTACGGAATTCTCCTTGCAACTCTATCCATTGCCTTTTTGAGGTCTGTTGTTCGGATGCATTATCAGATCGTTCCTCCTCCCTTTCTTTTGACCCTTCGGGTTCTGTGTGGTGATGCAGCTCTTTTGACATTCTTGCTACTCCGCACTGGGATTTGTTGGCGGTTGTTTTTGTTTATCGGACATGCTTTTTATAATCCTCTCATGTTCCATAGTTAGCCTTGTGTTATCTTCTCGTAACTGGGCCATTTCATTTTTCAATTCCTGCACTGTCTCTAAAATGGCCAAATTTGTATTGCAAGCCTCCTCTCCGAGCTGTTCCCACAGCTCGAGGCTATTCTGAGGTCCAGTTATAGGTCCTTGAACCACCACATACCTGTGTGACACACTGTCCACTCTTCTCATACTGTCAGTCTTCTATTTTCCTGTTCTTTAACATAAGAAAAGCAACAGAAAGAAAAAGTCAACATACTAACTGTTTTTCTTAAAGAGACGAAAATAAAGTGTATGTGTTGTTCCTATTATTATCTTTGAATTCCCAGAGGCCTCAGTTTTGTAACTGGGCTTTGATACCAATTGTCATGTCTCCTAACACTTTACATCATGTCAATACAAAATAAAATTCCAATAGTATTTTTTTTTGTTTAAACATTATTATGGGAAACTATTACGTCGGTCAACCTTTTGACTGTCCCCATCACTCCGGTTAATAACAGATTTTCTGGCAAATGGGTTATGTGTTCATGGTGTTGTTAAAGGCCTAGTACCACTAGGGCCGCCTTTCATAACTCTCCTCGCCCTTGGGAAACTCGACACCTATTGTTATATCTATACATCCGAAGACTTTGTATTACACTTGGCTATTTCATTTAATATGAGACGGATAAGCTGTACAAGGGGTTTAATGTTTGGGTTTATGGTGTTGGATTTTTACTACTTTGACCTCTACGTGGTGTGAGCAGGGCTTTCTCTCCACAGTCTCTCACATCGAGCCTTTGGCCACATCGACGGAAGATGGGCTGGTTGATGATTCAATGATTCATCTTTTTCGAGGTTGGTCTATCCATTGCTCGGTTACTCAGTTGCATTTTCATTTCCATCATTTTGTGTTGGCTCTGTCTCTCCAACTTGTTTCTTCGTGGGTTTGCTCTGTCTATCGTTCCAGGCCTTGGACAGGTTTAGGAAGCCTCTAGATGTAGGGGTATCGCATCCTTATCGTAACCCAGAAACCGAGTAAGGATCTCTATTGTAAATTTATTACTTCTCGCCTCTGTAAATCTATTTTTGTTGTTTAACATTTCCCACAACTCCTGGCTAGCAAGTGTTAATGTGATGCTTTCTGGTTGTAGGGTTTTCCTTAGGAATCTGAGGCTCTTAGGCATGGCTGCAGAGTAGGCATCCATCTACTCTTCATTGCTCAAGATTCTCAGGGAAGAGATTGTCTCTGGTTAGTTGTTTATCGACTGAGTTTGGCTGTTCTACTCTTATGAATCTAAGTTGGTTGACTTTCACTGTTTTTGATACACAGCTGAGAGATGTACAGTTCGAGACTTATACCCTTACTCGGGTAGAGGGTTTTGGGTCCTGCTAGCCCTGCGTTTGAAACAACGATTGCTCTGTTATTTTTATGTAATAATTCTTTTTAAATGAAAACTATTAAGGTTTATCCCATGGCATATTGGGTTGTTATTTGTGAGTTGGAATTGTATTGAGAAGCTTACGTCAGGGGAAACCTGAATGAAGCTATTTAGAATGTATTGGTTTAAGCTTATTCGGTCTGATTAATATGCGTTGCATGACTCTTTAAGCTTTTAGCTCACTGCTAAAAGGGTTGTCGTTCCCATGTTACAATCAGTTGTATAATATAATGAAATGTTTATCAATTTTTGCTTCCCGTTCGAATCTTTGAATATGTGCACCTAACAGCCCTTGCTTGGATTTTCCATTTGTTTCTTTTTTAATGGTGAAACAAGATTTAGAATCAGTTTAATGCTATCTGTCAATAATTCTTGTCTCGGTACTGTATGATTATGTTCCATACTAGTTTCGTGTTGTTTCCATGTGTACATTCGAATAGCTAAATCTTGCATGTAATTTACTTAAATTATTCGACTGTGGTGAAATCCCTTCCCGTAGGGTTCGGGAGGTCTGCTTTGACAACATATCCCTTGACAGGCTTGCTTGCACGATACCATGTATCCTACTAGACAATTTTATGTGGTCTAACCTCAGGTGCATCCTGAGGAGGAAAGTTTCCCACGCATCTTATGCCATGGATATGTGTGAGTTACCTAGGTTCCAGTTTGTTATTTTGTAAATGAAATATTTGTATAGTCAGCGTTGCAACACCAGACCTAACCCCAGGTTATTGCTTACACGCAAGAAAACTATAGATCCATATCATTTCGAGTTTTACCCTCATCATTCCTACTATAGTTAACAGGTAAAATCCAATTCCATATTTATTATTTGTTTTTCGAGCATGAAATCTTTGATTGCAGTCTCGATTTATATTTACCGGTTAGGGTTTGGTCGACAAATTGGTATTGTTTTGCTATGTTATATATCTACCATCCCTAGGGGTCTCTCGTCTACCATGCTAAGGAGGTGAGCGGTACAGAATCTTTATGAATCATATAGTTTCACTACGGTTAACATCCACTCACATGCCTTTCCAGAACTTAATAGGGTTTGTATACTTGCCCTTATATTTTATTTTCTTGTTTCTCTTAGCACCGAGTTTTCAATAATCTTTTTTATGTTGCATTTAAAGATCAAATCTACACTAGAGGGTTTCAGCTACATTTCTTTTTTTTATTATTCCTATGAATGAAACAAAGCTTAATCATACTCAGCAGTTAGTATTTCCCGTACCCTTTTTTTTATGTCGAATTTGTTATTCAGGATAATTGTTCACCTCGGTTCTCTGAACTACTGTGATTCACGAAGCCCAAAAACTGGCTTCCTTCTCTTACGCTTCTGTTTTGCCACCCTACCTTGAGATTCATCTTTTGGGACCAGAATCTCCCCCCTTGCTCTCTTGCAGGACCACTGTCCTGTGCAATATATTTGCACCAAGTGCTTGGCTATCGGGTGATCACCAGACTTGGCATTTTTGTTTCTTTTTCTTTTTTTCTCTGTATGCCCTTACATCACAGATTTTTGCTTCCCCCCTCTTTCTTTTCTCTGGAAGCCCTTCCACTTAGGGGAGGTAGTTAGGGTTGCAGTTACAACAACCTTCCTTTCCCCAACTTCCTTCTCAAGAAGTTGCTAGCACTTCAAAGAAACATTTATTATATAACTTTTTAGAAGAGAATAATAAAATATTATTAATTTTCAAATAGCAATAATGTCATATGCAGTTTATCTTTTACCACAGTAAAACAAAATATTTACATTTTCCCCGAGCATTACAAAATGTCTACAAAAACTATGATTCTAATATTTAGTCATGAAACTTCAAACTTATGCTTCTTACTTGTCATGTTTTTCTCCAGGGCATAAGGACAATAAAATGGGGAAGATAATTGGATGGTTATAGTAAATTATTTCATAAAAACTCAAACACCATCTTGAATAACTTGTTACTCATCACGGTGAAAATAATAGTTAGAAAATAATTTAATTGTAATTTTTACTATATTATAAAATTGGAAGAATAGAGGTGAAGTTAATTGTTTCACTTTACTTTGGTATTTTTATCTATCAAAATGCAAAGATCTACAATCTATACCGGTATTATTCTTATGTCAATTTGACAGCAATCAAAAGATTTGATGGTTGGAGATAAATCAATTGTTTGATCTTCCTTGATAATTAGATTCCAAAATATTCTTTTGTAATCAACATATAATCACCACAACAGACATCGATTTAATATTTTTGAGTTGTAAAATGAAAATAAAAATTCTTGATGAAGAGGAAAAATGAATTAACCTTTGGTTAAACAAAAATTTATCTGAAAAACTAAAGTGTGGGATTCAAATTTTGTCCTCATATCTCTTATGTTTTTCTCAATAAATAGCAAAGACAATTAGACGAATATAGTCAACACTATTATAAGTGGAAATACTCCAACAATTACAAAACACTTCAACATAGTTACCAAATTTTAATTCAAATTCAGAATTGAATTCAATAAAATATTATAAAATTTTAAATAAAAAAAAAATTAATTCGTCACTATATATCTTAAAAACTTTTATCTTTGTAAGAAAAATACCTTTTACTTATTTTTTCCTAAATTTATTTTGAATTAAAAACTACACTTACCACTTCTCTTCAAAACTTTTTCCTTAAAACTAATACAAATTTCTAATTAAAAAAATTATTTATCTAACATCTTTCATCATCAATATACATATTTAGAAAATATGTAAAATCCTGTAAAGTTAGTTACTCCTTTTAAAATTTGCACACTATTACAAATCAACACATATCACACATTCTTCACTTTCTTATTTTCTCAGGTTTTAGCTCTTTGAAAACTAAAAATCAAATTAGAAATAATAAACTTCTTTGATTCCATTTTTATATTACACCATCTCACTACTATATAGTTGTGTAAATATTTCTAAAATGAAATTGGAAAATAGTAAACTTCTTGATACAACTATGATTTTAGATTACAGCATCCTATTACTATTTATTTGTGTAGGTATAGCCATTTGCAGCCTCCAGTAATGAATGAACACTACCAGAATTTTGAGTAATGTTTTTCATGAATTAATTATTTATCCTGAAAACTGATTGCCCGGATGCCTCCGATATAAGGGAGCATTTCACAGTGGTTTTTGGCATCTTGTGTGAAGAAGTGGTGGATTTCTTTTTCTACATATGGAACGACTTTGGTGGTTTTTGTTTACTATCTAGATTTAAAATTATGGAAATGGCTTTCCAGATGTAAATTAGACGCTAAGGGCTATGGTAGCATATTTGTAACTCTTTTTTTTGTAAGCTGAGGCGGGACTCTCCGATTTACATGTCCGTTATGTAGCTCTCTACGGGGAAGGGGAGCCCAAGATTTGAATCCAAGACTTCGGGTTGGGTGAGACTTCATTTCCACAGCGCTTGCAGCTTGGGCTAACCCATGTAGACTGCATATCTGTAACTCTAATGATTTTGCTAATTCAGTGATTCAAATAAAAATGTAAAAACAGTGCTATTTTTTTTTAACAATAATATTTTTGTAGGTTAATAAATATCAATTTTTTATATGTATTTTATTTGAGATATTTATTTAATTATTCACTATTGATTTATGGTGAATAAATACAAATTAAATCTTGGTAAATAGTTTTTTTGTATCCATATAATTAGAAATTAAAAAATATATAAATTATAGTTTTATAATGATTACTATTTATGAAAATAATTAATGGAATATTAATTAAAACAGTAATTTATTAATAATTATTTTATTAATACAATACTTAATACATCATTAATATATTAATATTTCATATTTAATATATTATTAATATTTAATTATGATATTAATATAATAATAGAATATATGTATAAAATTATTTACATCAAATAAATATGGTTGATATATTTAGATAGGTGTCATTTTTAGAAGTGGAAATAATGTATGTTGATATAAAAATGTGGTTATGTTAGTAGGGTAATGTATTCATTATTACTATCCAATTTTAAGGTTACAGCCATTTGCAGCTATTTGATCGCTAAGCTGCTAAGTTTACTACAGCAAACACACTCTAGTCTATTCCTCTAAGGTTTTGAACCTATGACGTTTTAGGAGGAAATACATGCTCTTAACCATTAGGCCTACTCAAATGGTATAAAAGTGAGGAATTTTTGTAATTTTTGGGGCTATTCAAACCATTTTGCTAACTACACTGGTGACTGACTCATGTTGACTTATGACCATCACAATGACAATGGACTATTTATAAACTATCCATTTAGATGTGCTAAGATATCCTGAAAGGGGAATCTAATTCCCCTCAGGTTTTGAACCTATAACTTTTTAAGAAGAATACATGCTCTTAGCTATTAAACCTGCACAAATAATATAAAGATAAGGAATTTTGTTAATTTTTAAGGTTATTCGAGCCAATTTACTATAGTTACTTATAACAATTACAATGACAATGACAATTCATAAACTATTCATTTGGATGTGCTACGATATCTGAAAAGCGAATTTAATTCCCCCCAATAATACGGTATTCCTATGTAACTGGGGATTTTGGTAGTTTTTGGCCCGATTAGGGTGAATTTTGTGACTATGGTGTTCAGTGACTTGTACCCATCCGTATGACTATGACAATTACAGTGGGTAATGGATATTGGTGGGAGGAGAACACGAAAATAGTGGTGGCAGGAGAACACGAATCCGTATACTTATCAGAGTTATTCGCCAACCACTAGCAGAATGTGCCAGCATTATTATTAATGGTTTTTCATAGATCTCAGGATTGCCTTGCTTGCTGCTGAACCAGAAAAAATCAGCTGCTGGATCACCGTTGCAATGGATGGAAAAGTCATTACCTGCAAAGTATGGTATGGTATGGTTTGTGTTTTCAGCCTTTCACTCTGTAACTAGTATTGTAGCTGTGTTTGATTAAAGATAGATTCAATTTAGTGGTTTTGGTTTATCTCATTTCATTTTGTGAATGGACAGCTGCTGTAGCATGGGGACCAAAGAAGCCTTTCGTCGTAGAAGAGGTGCAAGTGGAGTTCCGAATCAGAATTACCCACTCTTCTCTCTGCCATACTGATATCACATATTGGACGATATCACATCAAGATCTATTTCCTCGCATATTCGGCCACGAGGGCGCTAGGGTAGGATCTTTAGTAATTAGCATTTTTAGTAACTAGTGTAAAATGTAGTTTGGGAAAGGAATTGTTTTAGCGAATTTAGGCTGTTGTGTATTTTGGGTGGATATTCTACTCCGTTAGACTTGTGAGGCAGACAAGATCATGCCTTGCAGTAATTATACCATACTTAACCGTTGTGTGATAGACATGATCATGCATAGTTGTCTTAGAAAAATTTAGGAAATTTAATTTTCGCAGAGGGGCAGAGAGCTATGACTCTCACGAAGCTAGCTTCGCTGGGAGCTGATTTCACTTACCTACTTTCGCCCACTGCGCGGAGCTATTTCACAGCCTTGGATTTCAAGGACGTGGATCTGGCAAAGCTATTTTGGTGCAGCTAGCTTCACGCACCCCGGAGCTGATTTCGCGTGGCTACCTTGGCCCATCGCGGAGACTTGGATTTCACAGACCTTTTCGTGGAGCTTTTTCAGAGACTCAATAAATAATATTCACTCACTACAAAAATAACAAAGTGAGCAACACAATAAAAACTTAGTATTAAATTTTAAAACATAAAAATACATTCACATGAGGCTGCAATTCATTCACCAAGTAAAAACTAAAATTTAAGGCGGGATAACACATAGTAAAATATTGCAAGTGTTGTTTGCGCCCACCAATATTTGGTCCACCATTTTCTCCTCAGAGACTTGAGCTATATTTCTCTCCAACTCTATTACTCTCTAACTTATCAAAATGAATTACTCTCTAACTTATCAAAATGAATTTTACATTCATATTTAACTCAAGACACAATTTTACATTTAGTTCATGAGAGAGCAAAAATAATTAATATGATGTTGTTGTTGATTGTGATTAGAATCCCAAAGGTGTTTCTGGAGTGTGGGAAATAGTCGCTGATTGAATGCATACCCATATCTATTTACCAAAAGTACATTAACTGCTTTAAATTCCTTGATGTTTTTCAGAATGGTTCGTGCCTCGCTTCAGTCCTTCCATCTTCAACTAGAGACGCAACCTGCAAAAATACGTCTCACAAGTATGCCTGCAAAAATACGTCTCACAAGTATGGATGCATACGTCTCACAAGTATGCCTGCAAAAATACGTCTCACAAGTATGGATGCTGTCACACTGTTTATTGCGGTGGTCGGGATTATTATTTCCAACACTTCCCCTTAATCACAATCGCCGCCATTGAAAATTCCCAAACAGTTTCTCAAATAAACAAAACTTTGACATGCTAGTTGCTTTGTGAAGATGTCAATGTTGCAGCACAATTTCATCATTGTTAATCAACTCTCTAATAAAATGATATTTAGCATCAACATGCTTGGTCCTCTTGTGGGAAACAGAATTCCTTGACAATGCAATCGTTGAGGTGTTGTCGCAAAAAATAGTTGTTGTGCCCTCTTGGTCATGACAAATATCCCTCAACATCCTTCTCATCCAAACATCCTGACACACTGCTGTTGTTGATGCGACATATTCAGCTTCTGCTGTTGATAATGATGCTATTGGCTACTTCTTGGAGGCCCATGAAATGGCTCCAAAACCCAAATGAAAAACATATCTTGACGTGCTCTTTTCGTTATCCATAGTGCCTCCCAAATGACTGTCACTGTAACCAATCAGCCTGAAATCACTTGTTGTTACAAAACACCATACTGTTTTGTCCCATTGACATACCTGAGAATCCTTTTCGTTGCTTGCCAATGTGTCTCCTTGGCTATCTCCATGAACCTTGACACCAAACTTACTGCATACATTATATTCGGCCTAGTGGCGGTCAAATACATCAAGTTGCCTATCATGCTTTCGTATAATGTCGAGTTGACATTGCTGCTACAATCTTCTTTGCTCAACTTCAACCCTAAAATAGTTGGAGTTGGTGCAGACTCGCTATTTTGCATTTTAAACCTCTTCAAAATTTCTACCACATACTTTGCTTAAGAGATAAAAATGTCAATTTTTTTTAATTGCTTAACTTTTATACCCAAAAAATATCTTAACAATCCCAATTCAGTCATTTCAAATTCACTCTTCATCACTTGTTTGAAATCAGCGATGAGGAAATTATCACTACCTGTAAAAATCAAATCATCTACATATAAGACAACAACGAGAATCTTACCTTCACTCTCTTTGATGTAGAGAGTAGGCTCACCGAAACATTTGTTGAAACCATTGTCCACCAAGTAAGCATCTATCATGTTGTACCATGCGCGCGGTGCTTGCTTCAACCCATAAAGAGCTTTCCTCAATCGATAAACATTGTCTTCTTCGCCTTCAATCTCATAACTAGGTGGTTGTGCGACATACACTTCCCCTTTCAGCACTCCATTCAAGAAAGCTTATTTTACATCCATTTGATATACTCTCCATTTGTGTTGCATGACAATTGCCACAACTGCGCGCACTGTCTCCATCCACGAGACTGACGCGAACATCTTCGCATAATCTCTTACATGCTGCTGCTTGTATCCTTTGACAACTAGCCTTGCTTTGTGCCTTTCAATCTTTCCCTCAATGTTGCTTTTGGTCCTAGACCCAGTTCACTCCAATAACATGTTTTCCTTTCGGAAAGATCACTAACTCCTATGTATCATTCCTTTCTATTGCTTCTATTTCTTCCTCCATTGCTGCAACCCATTTTTCTTCTTTGATTGCATCCTCAAAGTGGATTGGGTCATCTACATGACAAAATAATTCAAATAAGGAATTCAGATCAGTGCTACTATCAACTTCATCTTGCTCATAAATTTCATTTAAATTTCTGAGTTTTGGTCTTCTTGTGCTTGTTGAAAATGGGCTTGACATGTCACTTGGTGTGACGCTTCGTGATATGCTTGGAGAAGCGCTTGCTTGGCTGTGTGAAACTGTCATACTATTTGTTGATGGTTTTTCTTATTGCCTACTTTGTTGCACTTGAATAGGAGTAGAGGGAGTCACTGTTGAGGAATTAATTGCTGTTGTTAATTCCTCTATGTCCTCATCTAGTATACATGCTTTAACATTAACAGTCTTCTCTAAACTTCCATCCCATGCTTCCTCTTCTATGATCTGCACATCTCCACTAATTATAACCTTCTTGGTTGATGGATTGTAGAGCTTGTATTCCTTGGATTCATCACTCTATCCAACAAATATACATTTCTCCCCCTTGTTGTCCAACTTCTTCTTTAACTCATCTGGGACATGTGCATACACCACACATCTAAAAAATCTCATGTGAGTGACATTTTGCTTTCTTCCACTCCATGTCTTTTCATGAACAATGTTCTTAATACTTTTGGTTGGACATCTATTCAAGATATCTGTTGAACAAGCGATGGCTTCAGCCCAATAGTCATTTGGCAAATGATTTGCCTTCAACATACTCCTTGCCATTTCCATAATGGTCCTATTCTTTCTTTTTTCCATGCCATTTTGCTGCGGTGTATATCTTGTTGTAAATTGCTTGTGAATTCCATGCTCCCTATAAAAACAAAGGAAATCATTTGAGATGTATTCACCACCTGTGTCAGTCCTAAGGACATTGATGTAATATCCATTTTTCTTTTCAACAAGAGCCTCGTATTGGCAAAAGTGCTCAAACATTTCATTTTTTTGTTTTAGGAGATAGACCCATGTCCTCTTTGTGTAGTCATCTATGAAGGTCAATACATAGTGGCTGCCACCAATTGATGGTGTCTGCATTGATCTACATAAATTTGAGTGGACAATCTCTAAAGGTGCCTTTGCCCTCACTGGCTTTCCTGTTGGAAATGTCTCTCTATGTTGCTTGCCCAAGATACATCCTTCAGATATGTTGTTTGGTTTTTCTATGAGTGGTAAACCCTTCACCATGTCTTTCCTATGCAGTAAATTCAAACCTCCAAAGTTGAGATGTTCAAATCTCAAGTGCCATAACTAGTTTTCATCTTTTACCTCTTTTTGAAAGTTTACATGTGTGACAACTGCTTCTTTTCTTCCATCTTCTTGTGCATTCATAGATAGTTGTGCTTGTGCACCTTCTTTCTACAAATTTGATATTATTTTTAGGGGAAATATTCTTTTGTTTGTCATTTGAACCTTTTCAATCAACTGTCTTCTTGGAGGCCTATCCAAAATTGTGCACACATAATTTTTGAAGAAGACATTGTAGCCCTTCTGCATGAGCTATCCAATGCTCATGAGATTATGTTTCAGATTAGGGACAAAGTAAACATCTGAGATACATTTCTTCTCTGCCTTCTTTGTTAGGATATTAACTCTTCCTTTTCCCATGACAAAGACTTTTCTATCAATCCCTAATGTGACTTTAGATTTCATACTTTCATTTAGATCAGAAAACATTTCTATGTTTCCTGACATGTGGTTACTACACCCTGAATCTAGATACCATATATCACTTTGCCTTTTTTGTGCTACATTACAAGCTAAAAACATGGTATCATGGTTCTAATTTTCTCTTGTGAAATTTACACTTGGTTTGTTACTAATGTAATATTGGTTCTTTCTACATTCATTTGCATAATGACCATACTTCTTACAGTAATGACATTGAACTTAAGATTTCTCATACCTCTGACCTTGTGCTTGATTTTCACTTGGGCCTTGACTTGGATTTTGATTGTTGCCTCTTCCATTTGAGCTTGAAGGGCTTCTTCTTCCACTTCTGTGTGGGTTTCTTCCTCTTCCTTTAGCATATGGTATTCCTCTGCCTCAACCTTGACCAAATGATGCTTGTGTCTTGAAGGCATGCTCCAACGAGGAACTTGCTACTCTATTCAATCTATGTTCATGAGAAATCAGTGATGCACTAAGCTCATCCACCGAGAACTGTGAGAGATCCTTTGTGTCTTCTATGGCCACAACAATGGCTTCAAACCTTGCTCGCAAACTTCTCAAAACTTTCTCAACTTTTCTTCTTTTCTTAAGTGTCTCACCATGAGACTCTTTCATACAAAGTGTTTCAAAATCTCTCCAAAATCTCTCCTCAACATTTGCAGCTTTGTTGTCTTGACTTTTTCCATGTCTTGCTAGGTTGTTTGGAGGATGTGTGATGCTTGCTTGGACTTTGTTGCTACTGCAACCCTTGGGAAAATAATTTCACGAACTACTTGAAAAATATATAAGCGGGCTTTTGAATCCTTCTTCCTGTTGTCCCTTAACAAATCTCTTTATTTTTTAGATAAGGCATTTTACGCTACTGCATCTGCTAGTTCTTGAAAACCATTCTCCACCAAATCCCAAATGTCTTGAGAAGAAAATAGGGCCTTCATTGTAATAGTCTAGTAATCATAATTTTTGCCACTAAGCTGAGTTATTTGAGGATTAGTCAATCTTGTGCTTGATGTTGCCATTTCTTAGCGTAAAAGAAACTTTCTACTTGTTGGTAAATATGCTAAAAACAATCTACCCTCAAAACAACTCTTACTGCTAGTAAAAACACTTGTTTTTACACTAATAATATTTAACCATAACATGTTAGAAAAATTTAGGAAATTTAATTTTCCCCGAGGGGTAGAGAGCTATGACTCTCGCGAAGCTACCTTCGGGCACTGCAGAGCTATTTCATAGACTTGGATTGCACGGAAGTGGATTTCACAGAGCTATTTCAAAGTCTTAATGAATAATATTCACTCACAACAAAAATAACAAAGTAGGTTTGGAGCAACACAATAAAAACTTAGTATTAAATTCTACAACATGAAAATGCATTCATATGAGGTTGCGACTCATTTACAAAGTAAAAACTAAAATTTCACGCGAAATAACACATAGTAAAATAACTGTTGTTTTCAGGCGCCCACTAAAATTTTCTCCACCATTTTTCTCCTCAGAGACTTGCTCTCTCTTTCTATCCAACTCTCTTACTCTGTAACCCATCAAAATGAATTTTAAATTCATATTTAACTCAACATACAATTTTACATTTAATTCATGACAGAGAAAAAATAATTAATATGATGTTGTTGTTGAGTGTGATCAGAATGGCACATGTGTTTCTGTTTCTGGAGTGTGGGCAAATAGTCGTTGAATGAATTATTGCCCATATCTATTTACCAAAAGTACAATTCACACTAAAATACTGTAACTTTTGTTTTCAGACGCCCACCAAAATTTTATCCACCATTTTCTCCTCAGAGACTTGCTTTCTCTTTCTATCCAACTCTCTTACTATGTAACCCATCAAAATGAATTTTACATTCATATTTAACTCAACATACAATTTTACATTTAATTAATGACAAAGAAAAAATAATTAATATGATGTTGTTGTTGAGTGTGGGAAATAGTCGTTGAATGAATTATTGCCCATATCTATTTACCAAAAGTATATTAACTGCTCTAAATTTCTCATTGCATTTCGAAATGATTCGTGCTTGGCTTCAATTCTGCAAAAATACTTCTGACAAGTATGGCTGCTGTCAAGCTTTTTATTGCGGTGGTTGGGATTATTATTTCCAACAAGTTGGCTGCTATCAAACTATCTATTGTAGTGGTTGGAATTATTATTTCCAAACAAGTTGGAGGTATTTGGTTTGTAGTTGTTATCAACATATACTCCCCTTCTGAAAGTTGTTTACTTTAAACTTTTAACACTAAACTTCTATGTATTCAAGATAGCCGAGAGTGTGGGAGAGGGCCTGACATATCTCCAGAAAGGAGACCATGTGATTCCTCTGTACAATGGGAAATGTGAAGAGTGTGTCTACTGTAAATCTAAGAAGACCAATCTGTGTGGTGAGTTTAGAGAAAATCCCTTACAGTAAAATGATGAGAAAGGATGGGAAATCTCGTTTCTCCATTGGTGGAAAGCTAATGTATCATTCCTTGTCTTCTACATGTACCGAATACACTGTAGTGGATTATGCTTGTGTTCTCAAGATTAATCCGAAAGTTCCCTTGGATATAGCATGCTTGCTAGGCTATGGACTGGCCACAGGTATCCGACTGTTCAGTTTGATGCAATCAGAATTCACAGGCTTTCAATTGTATTATTATAATGACAGCTGGAGACTGTCTTCAGAGTGCTTTTAACCATGGACTCCACTACCATGTGCGCCTGCAGGACTTGGAGCTATATGTAACACAGCAGACATCGAACCCTGATCAAGAGCTGCTATCTTCGGCCTTCGCAAGAGTGGGCCTTGCAGTAAGTGATTTGGTTATCCATGATATTTGTATGATTGTTGTGCTGCCTATCTTTCTTCAGTTGGTTTCTTAAGTTTTAGCTCTAATTGGGTTGCAGAGGGTGCCAGGATAAGACAAGCATCCAAGATTATTTGCATTGACACAAATCACAACAAGTTTCCTAAAGGTAGATGCTCTTTTTCTGAGACTGACTGGTAAAATTGTCATAAAATAGTTGAGAATAATTAATATTATTTTATTATTAATGGAGAAAATGGTTACATTGTTGTAACTTTCTCCCTAGTTTAGGATTAGTTCCTATAGTTATGGGGTTTGGGTACAACTTCCTATTTCCTAGTATTGTATTTAATGATGTAATCTTTTGATTGAATGCAATAGAGTGAACGAGAGAATCCTCTCAAGTTTTGTGAGTGTAGTCTCCAGGTGCAGGCCACACCTGAGAACTACATCTCTTTTTTCAATTCAGTACATATTTTATCTTGGTATCCGAGCTCAGATTGAGTGAGCTTGATCTTTGTCACCTGTGAGGCTGAAGTGCCAGTAGAAGCTAGCTTGCCTATGTGGCGGAAGTGCTTCTGTGGTAGAGTGTGTACACGAGAGCTCTGTGCTCGATTGAGCAGGTGGACTGCAGAACACCTGGCTCGGACTCGGAAAATTTTTCTTTTTTCTGAGCAGAAAGGCCGATTGGCGCGGGTTTTGCACTAACAGTCACGCCAGAAGACCGATTAGCGCGGGATTTCAGGGAGAAATCACACTAAAGCGCGGAAATTCAGGGAGGAATCGCGCTAGAGCGCGGATTTTGAGGGATAAATCGCACCATTGTGCTAGAAAGACCGATTAGCGCGGATTTTGCTGGGAAAAACGCGCCAATTTTTCTACTCTTTAAGCAATTTTTAATTAGCGCGGATTTTTCGCTCGGGGTAGCGCCAAGGAGATCCCTGAACAGCGTGAACTTCGTTTGGCGGTTTGCAAACAGAGCGGATCGGCGGAGGTGCAGATCAGTCCGGGAGAGACAGATCGGGAAAGCGCCAGAGGAGATCTACGGGAAACCTCGACTTCGTGTTGGCGATCTACAAGGAGAGCAGGATCGGCGAAGTGGTAGATCAATCCGGGAGAGGTGGATCAGATCAACTGTGATCAGATCGTTGATTCGACTGTGTTGGAAATGCCGAAGTTGCTCATTGGAGCGGGAGTGCCAGACAGATCTGACAGGTATTTTTTTTGTTGTTAAATAGATTCAAAATGAGTAACACAATGGAGTCGTACCTTAACGAGTCTGGTAAACTCAACGGATCAAACTTTACAAACTAGAAGTTCAAGATCCAGACTCTGCTCGAAGGTGCGAATGCTTGGGCTATACTGACAGGCGACGAGCAAAAACCGGCAGCAGCCCAACAGAAGGAAGACTGGGAAAAACGAGAAAACAAAGCCGAAGTCCTGCTAAAGATGTCTGTGAAAGACAATGTCATTGCACACATCAGAGATTGTAAATCGTCCGCTGAGATCTGGACGAAAATCAAAAATCTCTATGAGACCCATAATACAAATAGAGTTTTGGCTCTGAAAAGCAAGCTATTCTCGATGAGGATGGATGAAAGGGAGTCTGCTACTACATTTGTAGCGCGAATTAAGGATGTTAAGGACGGATTGGGGGCCATTGGAGTGGTGGTGGCTGATGAAGATCTTGTTGCAATTACAATGAATGGGATGCGTGATGATTTTCAAACCTTCATCACTGGAGTCTCGGCAAGGGAGAAAGCACCCTCGTTCGATGATCTCACTGCGATCTTGCAGCAAGAGGAAGATGGAAGGCAGAACCTGAATCTGAACCGCCAAAGTGACGATCTCACGCTGGTGGCAAAACGAAGACTATCCAAAGGAAGCCAGTCCACAGCAGCAATCAAAGCAAAAGGAGAACTCACAGAAGAATCCGCACTTCAGAAAGCGTATGCTTGCAAATCATATGGAAAAGAAATGTTTTTATTTGTGGGAAAAATGGGTCATATACAGAGAGATTGTTATCATAAGAAGCAGGCTGATGAGGCAAGGAGGAGACAGGTAAATCCAAAACACAGAGGATATTTTGTAGAAGAAGAAGAAGACTTCAGTCATGAATTTCGCCTATTCACAGTCGACTGTGCCCTAACAGCATCAAACGAAGATGACATCTGGTATGTCGATTCTGGAGCATCATCACACATGACAGGTAATAAAGAATTTTTTGACAGTCTTGAAGAAGTTATAAATGGATCAAAAATATATCTAGGGGATGATAATGGATATGAGATTAAAGGTCATGGGGTGATTTCAGTTAAGTTGCCTAATGGAAAAATCAATCACCTTTCAAATGTGTTATATGTCCCTGGAATAAAGAAAAACCTGATATCTGTATCCATGATGGCTGACCAGGATATGCATGTTGAATTCTTCAAGACTCACTCTGTGATAAAAGATTGCAGGGATGAAACTGTTGCAACAAGCATGCGAGTTGGAAGCCTGTACAGGTTGGATGCAAAAAGTATACCGAAGCAAGCCATGGTAGCAGGAGA
This sequence comes from Pinus taeda, assembly GCA_000404065.3. Taxonomy (NCBI): domain Eukaryota; kingdom Viridiplantae; phylum Streptophyta; class Pinopsida; order Pinales; family Pinaceae; genus Pinus; species Pinus taeda. Next base: position 273,275 of record APFE030356829.1, on the reverse strand, counting down.
GTCGACAACTGAACAACTCTGGCATCAGAGGTTTGGTCATCTGAATCTGCAGGATCTTATGTTGTTACAAAAGAAAGGTATGGTCGAAGGTCTCCCCATCTTTCGTAACATTCAGTTGAATTGTGATGGTTGTGCCCTAGGAAAGATGCACAGAGAACAGTTTCCTGTGCATGATAGGAGGAGGCAAACAGAAATCTTAGAGCTAGTGCACACTGATGTATGTGGTCCCATGCAGACAAGGTCGCTAGGGGGAGCATACTATTTCTTGTTATTTACTGATGATTGCACTAGGTACTCTTGGGTTTATTTTTAAAAAAAGAAAAGTCAGACTTTCCAATGTTTTATAGAGTTCAAAACCCTGGTAGAAAAACAGTTTGGAAAAAGTATTAAAATTCTCCGATCTGACCAAGGAGGAGAATACAAATTAAAGGAATTCATGAAATACTGTAAAACTAATGGGATTGTTCAGCAATATACAGTGCCGCATACACCACAGCAAAACAGAGTTGCAGAGCGTAAAAATAGAACATTGGTGGAGTGTGCAAGGAGCATGCTGCAAGGTAAGGGTCTATCTAATATGTTTTGGGCAGAAGAAATAAATACTGCTGTATACTTGAAAAATAGAAGTCCTACTAGGATTCTTGGTTTCAAAACCCCTTTTGAAGCCTTATATGGATTTAAACCAGCAGTAAACCACTTAAGAGTCTTTGGGTCAAAGGCATTTGCACATATACCCAAAGCTGATAGAAAGAAATTAGACCCTAAGGCAGTGAAATGCATCTTAGTTGGTTATGGCACAGAGTTTAAGGCATACAAACTACTCAATCCTGACAATCATAAGACATTTTCTAGTAGAGATGTAGTCTTTCATGAACAGGTGCAGGAAAGGAAAGCTGATGTTGGAGATGATTGGCACATTCCATTGCTATTGGAGGAAAGAAGCGAGGATGAGAGGGAGCAGGAACAGGAGAAGGAAGAAGAGAAAGAAGAAGAACAACAAGAAGGTGAAAAAGCAGGCCCAATAATTGCAGAGGAAAACAAATTTGAGGTAATTCCACCCCTACCAAGGAGGTCAAGTAGGAAGACTCAATTACCATTGAAGTTGAGAAGCTATGCTTTAATGTCAAAAGTTTTGAACATTGTAGAACCCTCTAATTATAAAGAAGCTAGCCAATTTAAGGAATGGAAAGCTGCAATGGATGAAGAAATGGAATCAATCTTTAGAAATGATACTTGGGATTTAGTAGAACTGCCTAAAAATAAAACTCCTATAGGATGTAAGTGGTTGTTCAAAACAAAAATGAATGCAGACGGAAGTATAGATAAGTTAAAAGCTAGGTTGGTTGCAAAAGGATATTCACAAAAAGAAGGTATAGATTTTGATGATACCTTTGCACCTGTAGCAAAGCTAAATACAATCAGATTACTTATTGCTTTAGCTACTAAACATAATTGGGAATTATACCAGCTTGATGTCAAATCTGCATTTTTAAATGGTGATTTAAAAGAAGAAATTTACTTAGCACAGCCAGAAGGATATGTAAAGCAGGGGCAGGAACATCTTGTTTGCAGGTTGAAAAAGGCTTTATATGGTTTAAAGCAAGCACCCAGGTCGTGGTATGAAAAAGTTGATTCTTTCTTTATAGAGTATGGTTTCCATAGAAGTTTAAATGACCCAAATTTGTATACCAAGTACAATAATCAGGGGCAGATTGTTTTGATTTCTTTGTATGTGGACGACATGATTATAACAGGAAATGCATTTGATTTAATCAAAGGAATCAAAAGGCTGATGGCACAAGTTTTTGAAATGAAGGATCTCGGAAGCCTTCATTATTGTCTGGGATTAGAAGTATTTAGAGATACTGGGCAAACTTTTCTTACCCAAGGGAAGTATGCTAGAAATCTGTTAGAAAAGTTTTCTATGGATTAGTGTAGAACAACAGCAACACCTTTGCAGCAGAATCTGAAATTAAGCAGTGATGATGGCACTAAGGAGGTGGATGCCACAATGTACAGACAGCTGGTTTGCAGCCTGATATATCTTACAACAACCAGACCTGACTTGGCATACTCTGTTAGTGTGCTGACCCAATTTATGGCGAAACCGCTTGAAAGTCACTGGAATGCAGCAAAAAGAGTGTTGAGGTATCTTTGTGGTGCTGTTCATTTTGGTATTTTAGACACTGATGTATCTGATGTTACTCTAGCAGGTTTTTCAGACTCAGACTGGGCAGGTAACCTGGATGATCGGAGGTCCATCACAGGTTATGCATTCAACATAGGTTCCGGGGTCATAGCATGGAGAAGCAAGAAACAGAGTACTGTAGCTTTGTCATCATGTGAAGCTGAGTATCAAGCATTGTGTGCAGCAACATGTGAAGCAACCTGGTTGAGGAGACTTCTCAAAGATGCAGGAAAAGAGCAGAAGCAACCCACTTCTATCAAAAGTGACAACCAGAGCACCATAAAATTAGCATACAATCCAGTGTTCCATAAAAACACCAAGCATATAGACACTCAGTTCCATTTTGTTAGAGAGAAAATACAGTCAAATGAAATTGCTATTGAATATTGTAAAACTTGTGACAATGTGGCGGACATTTTTACAAAGCCTCTTGCACGAGTAAAATTTGAATTGTTTAGAAAGATGCTAGGAGTTCAGGAGAACCCTTTCTCCATTAAGGGGGGGAGTTGAGAATAATTAATATTATTTTATTATTAATGGAGAAAATGGTTACATTGTTGTAACTTTCTCCCTAGTTTAGGATTAGTTCCTATAGTTATGGGGTTTGGGTACAACTTCCTATTTCCTAGTATTGTATTTAATGATGTAATCTTTTGATTGAATCGTAATAGAGTGAACGAGAGAATCCTCTCAAGGTTTGTGAGTGTAGTCTCCAGGTGCAGGCCACACCTGAGAGCTACATCTCTTTTTTCTCAATTCATTGCATATTTTATCTTAAAAAACAATCCTCATAGTATGGACATTATATATTTCATATTTAAAGTATAATTTTATCATATTTGTTGTGACGAACTGTCCACTCGAGTTTGTGGATCAATATGGCTTGAGACTTCTAGTCTAATACCATGTAGAAGTATCGTATATGACTCATCTATAAAATAAATAAGGAAGTTGTCCACATACAATAATGGAAGAAGCCTAGTTTTAGCTAAATATAGCCATGACAACTACGTATATAGGAGATTCTACATGAACTTACAATTATTATTATTAATAATTGACTCATTGGTAAAATTCATGTTTAAAAACAACTACACTAACAATTACATAAAAAAATAAAAATGATAAATAAACTTTTTAATAAAAAGTTTTAAAGCTAATTGATTCATTTCTTAAATCTAAACATGTTGGTGAACTCCTTGTTGAAATAAAATACCTACAACTTTAAAATATCGGTGATATCTTAAAATGCCATACATAAATCAAACAAATATTTGCCATACATTTGCATATTAACTCAGTAGTGAATATAGAGAACCAAAACCTCTATGAGCCTTCCATGTTGGAAGAGGAAGAGGAACATTTCCTACATTCTGAAGAGGATTCTGTACCAAATTCTTAAGCAGAGTTAACATTGGATATAGTTTTTTAGAATATGTCTAGGACTACAAGATATGAGTAGCATGACCTTTGGTGGATTGGGTTAAAATGACAACTTCCAACCAAGGCTAAATGGTACATGTGGGATAAGGTAGAGGAAAAATGTCCTCACTTCATTTGATAGATTCTTTTAGGACAAAAATCCTCCCAAAATGAGGAGATATGGTTTGAATTGGATTGTTATATTATTTTTCACCCATCTTATTGTTTTAAGAGTCGAAAAAACAAAGAAAATAGCTCATAGGCCCATTTTTACCAGCAGGTGTCGTTTGGTGAATTGGGGTTTGACACCTTATGAAATTTAGCAATGTTGTTTCATGTTAAAAATTTCTTTCTTAAGTAGCAAACCTCGTAGATTTATTTTACATATAGTCAACTTTCTAATGGTGCAAGAATTTCCTCAATCAAAGTTCATATGCAAAAGTTATGATAGCTAGAATTTGAGATGATGCCATATCAACCCCCAATATTCATCTATTTCCATTCCAACTATGTTTTCTCCTTTTCCGAGATCATGTTTTATGTTCATTGTGGTTTGCAAGTTTTTTTTTTGCATTATTCTCCATTTTCCATATGTTATCTATTGCATGAATAAGCATAAAACATTAATTAACAAATCTAAAAGTATATAAAAAACAATCCTCATAGTATGGACATTATATATTTCAGATTTAAAGTATAAATTTATCATATTTGTTGTGACGAACTGTCCACTCGAGTTTGTGGATCAATATGGCTTGAGACTTCTAGTCTAATACCATGTAGAAGTATCGTATATGACTCATCTATAAAATAAATAAGGAAGTTGTCCACATACAATAATGGAAGAAGCCTAGTTTTAGCTAAATATAGCCATGACAACTACGTATATAGGAAATTCTACATGAACTTACAATTATTATTATTAATAATTGACTCATTGGTAAAATTCATGTTGAAAAACAACTACACTAACAATTACATAAAAAAAATAAAAATGATAAATAAACTTTTTAATAAAAAGGTTTAAAACTAATTGATTCATTTCTTAAATCTAAACATGTTGGTGAACTCTTTGTTGAAATAAAATACCTACAACTTTAAAATATTGGTGATATCTTAAAATGCCATACATAAATCAAACAAATATTTGCCATACATTTCACCAAGTATAAATCAAACAAATCTTTACAAATAAAATGTAGCTAGTGATCATGAAAATACTCGATCATATGTTCAAAAAATCAACTAGTGATTTCATTAATGGGTAATGGGATTTACAGTTGATTAATAAACATACAACCTCCTGAAACACAATTTTCATGATGAACTCGAAATGGGATTTGCAATTGATCAATAAACATACACCTCAATGTGAAACAAAGTTTTCATAAATAAAGGCTTTGCCGAGCACAAAAAGTCTTAATTATATTTAAATTTTTATATAATATCAAAATTAATAGAAAATAATAATAAATATAATATGAAAAATTATTTTATATCTCCAATTTTCATTTTTTAAATAAAACACTTTTAGTGTAGTAGTTTAAATATTCACTCATAATTAATCCTTTTTCCAAAAAGATGTTTATCCAATTTTCCTACCAATATTTAACATCATATATTTTATTTCTACCTTCTACTATAAACGGTTAAAATGTTCATGATTTGAACCCCATGATAAAAGTCTTGACTCGCTATCTAAGGAAAGTAATGGTAAGATGTTTATTCATTTCCACGTTCAATATAATGTGTGAAAATGTTCATGATTTGAACCCCACCATAAAATTACTGACTCACTGTCTATAGAAGATAAGAGATTTTTAGCGATTATTGTTCACCATACACGTACCAAAGATTAATTTTCACCATAAATATAAATAATGGTAGATCATGACATAAGTACTGACACCTATTTGAAAACCGTCAGCTGTAGGAAGTGTTTGTCACTTGTCTTGAAAGAATTGAAAGAAGACAAACTTCAATGGGAGCCGGATAATTGCTTTAACATTCTGACAATATGTCGAACAGAGCAACAGCCCATAGATGAAATATGTCTGAATCCACAAGGTCCAACTGCTGAAAATTTCAGTGTGGAAGTGACAGACTAGGAGGACTCATTGGCTTGAGGAATCATATCAATGGATGGATGCTAACGAAAAGGGGATTAGAGATGATGCTGATGAGAGAAGGTCAGCCAGGAGGATCTTTTTTCATAAAGAAGATAACTCGAAATAAGAGAACAGTGCTCAAGTCACCTATGATACCATCATTACAACCCTTGGGTATAAATCTCCATATATAAATATAAAGAACAAATACAGATGCCCTGGAGAATGTCCACCTTGCTGCTTAAAGAAAGACACTCCACAGGTTAAAAAAAACCAAGACACATGAAAAACAAGAAGGAGATCTCACAAAATTTCCAAGGCAGTTGCAAAAATGGGAAACAATAACTGGCCATACACAGAACTGAAAATGCAAATAGCTCACCTAACTGGTCTCTCTGTCGATAGGCTGCCCTCTAACGAATAATATGGAACGCCCCGATTGTGTTCCATTGCGGCCACATATACCATAGGATGAGGCCCATTTGTTACTTCCCTTTGATGTCCAAGTGATCAGGGTCCCAATCCCCAAAGTCCAGCGTGCTTACTTCTTCGAACCCTTTTCGTTTCCCTTTGAAACATCAAACCCTACTGTAGGCATTGTAATGTTTTTCGAGAGATTTTAAACCTTCGATCAATTTGATTGAGATTTGAACAAAAGTGAACATAAATCATAATGAAATCTGAAGATTTCAGTCCACCATATACCCAACTTATATCTCAACGATATTTTGATCATGTCCAACACTTTTTCTGAACACGGATGGTCCCTTGGAACCTTGTGTGTTTCACTTTGACACTGCAAACCCTATCACGGGCAAGACATGTCAGTTCAACCATCTACAGTCAACATTCAAACGGCCTTATATGGCTCATGGCAGAAATATAGGAAAAGTTCTTCATCTCTCAAAATCAGGCAATTCTACCATTTACAATCAATATTCAAACTGCCTTATATGGCTCACGGCAGCAACGCAGGAAACTTTCTCCATCTGTCTACAATACAGGAAATTAGATCTAGATCATTTCGTAGACCCATGTTGACTCAATTACAGAAAATTGGATGATTCAATCTGTTAAAATCCAACCTAACAGAAAGTCAGATCTGCAAAATGTCGCAGATCTAACTGGTCTCAAATTTAAACAAAACCCCTAGAGACAATTTTTTGCAAGAAAATGGGTACTGATTCTAATCCTGTTACTTCCATTGAAACCAGAAACCTACCATGTGCGCGACATGTCAGTTACGCGAGATACAAACAACATTCAAAGTGTTCTATGCGTTACCCCGATAGATTAGAGTTGAATACTGGAGGCCTGCATGTCATTAAACAGTCATGGACAGTTAGGCATGCAATAATAATAAATGGGTACAATTTGCATCCTTTCGTGGATGGACTGCAATTTGCTTTGATCACATACAACACGTTATTTCTCTTCCTATGAGTAAATTCGATCGCCATTAATAAAAGCTTATCCTTGAGGGCAGCATCGACCCATCGAAGTGTGGCAAGCCTTAAGAACCAGACAGACAGAATATTGGTAATATAATGTTTTAGGTCGAAACACTATCATATTCAATATGATTTCAGGCGAACATCTATAACAAGTCTGATGCTTAAAGCTGACGTCTGGAATTATTGCTCAGCTCAAATGGGCGATGCTGCTCTCAATGATGAGCGTTTATCTCAACACGGAAATGTTAAGAATAAATAATATAAACAGTAGACACTGGTTCGTTTGAGTACAGATGTGAATAAGAGGCCATATTTATATGTTATCTTCAATTCATCAATCAATGATTGTTTTAGAATAGCTTAGAATTCCAATTTTGGTGGGGGCATATTCAAGTTTTATTGAGTAGATTTGTACAAATGCTACATCTATGTCACAGTTAGTAGCTTTGAGGCTGTGGTCTAACATCTATTTGGAGTGGTTTGGTCAAATAGGTTTTAAAGTTTATTAGCAAGTAAGTTATTTATAAAAAAAAATTGTGATTTATGTAATAGATTTGTGATTAAATTTAAAGGTTTATTTTACAATCCAAATATATAAGTTTTTTTTGTGTGTCTGTCAAATTGACTCATATTCTAAATAGAAAAATAACGTTTACTAATTTGATAAAACATTTCTTTAAAATATTTTAATGTGAATTATGTATATATTATATATTATTTATTTTATTATATATTATATATTATTTATTTTATTATATATTTAGGTTGATAGGCCTTCCTATGCATTAACAATCGTCAACCAATTTACCCTACTCCGTTCGATCACATTGTCAACCATTGATTTGAAATGTGGTTTATGTTTCGGATACAAATTATTTACTTACTAAATTCTATTAACAAGTAATACACATTCCCAAAAATATATCCTGGAATAACTCTCTCGATTTCACTGTTTTTCTGTGATAATCTGCTTTCACTGGTTTTTTAAGCAGACTTTCCTGTTTTTTTGCAATGACCCGCTTTCTTTTTTTTCTTTTTCTTTTTTTCGCAAAAAGCTTTCCCGTCTTGTTGAATATATGATTTCACTCGCTTTTTGCAGGCTTTTTTACCTAATTTAAAATTAGTGCGTAAGGAAGAAAGAAACATTGTAAACATACCACTGATCTCTGGCTCTCTAATTTTTAAGGCTCTCTTTCTTTTCAGTTGTAAACGAGTAAAGAAAAGAGAAACGTTTTAATTAAATAGATGGATGTATGATCTGCACCAAGTAAAGCATATTCGAATTGCATAAAGAAGGCTTAATCATATCAAGCAGTAGCAGCAACGTTGAGGAGAGGAGAGGAGCGATGGGTAATAAAACAGTAATGGTAGCAGCTTGGATTTTAATGTTAATGGTGATAGTTGAAGTTCGAAAGACCACATCTATTGTAATAGAGGTAGTTGATGAAGTAGGATATTCAGTACGCCTGCTAAAGGCTGTTGTAGCTCCCTTTGCGCCCTCTCCGAGCCATAATGGTCATCCTCCAATACCAAAAGTCTCCGATGAAATCAATGAGTGAAGGGAAAAGTAAACCCCATGGTCATTACATATTCCTTTGATATATCAACTGTTTTGGAGTAAGTTAGTAATACGATAAGTTAGTAACAGTTTTTACAAATGGATAGCAGATTTACAAGGGATGAAGGTTGATATAAGGTTTTTTTAATTAATAATAAGTAATTCGACAGAATTGTTTATTCATATGAAGAGAGTTTATGAATTGAAGTGTTTTGTAGTAATTTTCATTTTAGTATGATTGAATTTCTAGTATTTGAATACTTTTATATCGATGCCATTGATTTATTTCTATGAAATTTCAATATACATGATGCCTAGATCGTGGTAAAATTCTAATTGGCATATAATTTCTGCATCGTAAGCTTTATTGCGTTCAAGGATTCAAACATATGTTCTAATGAAGTCTTTTACGATAAATTCGTGCGTAGCTTATAAATTAGTAAGTTTAATCGATAGAATAATTTTATGATAATAATACAATTTTAAAATTGTATTCAAATTGATGCATAAGGATTTTCTCATGGTTAATAAATTTTCTGGTTTCATTTTCTACTACATTTCTTTCCATGGAATTAGAAAGTGTTTCAGGATAACCGTAGCAATGAAAGGATGTCTTCACACTGAAAGGATTGATATCATGAGAGTATAATATTGTTTGGTGCAGCATAATATCAAAGTAGCTAATTGTAATACAGTTGAGCAATGGGATGGATACAGAATACCATATAATGTGACAACTTAATAGAGTTGATTAATTAATAGTGAAAAATAAATCATTTAAGATAATATTTTCTTATGTTTTATTTGAATTTAATTATATGTTTTGAAATATTAAAATATTCTTGAATTTATGAATTATTGTTATTATTTTTATGCCGCGTTCATATGAGAGTTAGTAATAATAATATATATTTTTTATTATCTTACTCTAAAATGAAATAAGACATTCAATGTGTTCATTGTAATATAGATATAAACAAAACATCTAAAGAAAAGTAATTGCACAATGATCCAGTCCAAGAAAACAAGGTTTTCCACAAACCAATTATGCCTTTCAAACTTTTGGCTTATTTGCTTATATCAAACATTTGTGCAGGGTTTCAACCAATTAACATTTCATTGAGTATGTATTTACAAATCAATGATTTTGGGATCAAATCCCACACAACAATTCTATACCTACTCTTCAAATTCCTTCAAGCTTTTGAAAGTAAAACCAATGAATTATCAATATAATTTTACCATAATAAAAAACAATTAGAAAGCAGCTCAACATCTCTTCTAGAAAAATTCAACAATTCCAATTCAATAATCCTATTGGCCTCTCTTTGTACCTTTTCCGACAATTGCTAGTTTTAATTATGGACATATAGTCTCTATAGAGAATATGTTTTTAATCTCAGCTATTGTCTCTAAAAAGACAAAAATGTAATTGTCTCTAAAGAGACAAAAATGAAATTGTCTCTAGAGAGACAAATGAAATTGTCTCTTAATAGACAATAATTCTTGTCTTTATAGAGACAATAATAATATGTGTTCTATATTGCCTTTATAGAGACAAATTTTTGAGACATTATATTTTGAGACACCCACTTAAAAACAATATTTAAGACAATACACAAGATTCTTTTTGTCTTAAGTTAAGGCAATTAACTCAAATATTGTCTTAAAACCCCCCCACATGTAGTAGTGTAGGGTCATCATGGATCAAGATCGTTTAATGCTAATAGTTTTATGTATATATAGGTATGTACGTATTTCATTATCTAACAGGGTAACCAGGGATCATTCTTGTGGAGGAATGATTATGTATTCAGGTGAATGGCATGAAGGGGTTCATGGTTTATGAGGATTCAAGTGGGAAGAGTAGTCATGACAAATAGATCAGGTTAGTATCATGTGGATAGGAATTTATATTGTATGCTTGTATTATTATATCTCTTATGGACATGATATATCGAGGGATGCATTCGCAAAATTAAAGTAGTGTGATCTTTGGCATGTTGGGAGAAGCATGGATAAGACACTAGAAGTAAGGTTGCTTGGTAGGGACAGTGTGGTTTTGGATGTGTGGTACTACTGTGGCACATATGTTGTATATGTTGTACATGTTGCATCTGTGATGATATGCGCATGCGGTGTTGTTTATATATAGTGTGTCTACATGTTTTTTATACAATGTTATGTACAAGGTGGTATAGATAGTCTTGTGCAAATGTTGGATATGTAGTGTTGTTTACATAGGGTGCTATGTACATGTTGTCTATGGAGTCCTATGTACATATGGTGTTGTGTGAATGTTGTACATATGGTGCTATTTACATATCATGGTGTTGTGTGTATGATTATACTAGTGGTGCTATGAGCATGTAGTGCCGTGTACATATTATGCATGTGGTATTGTGTGCATGTGGTACTGTGTACATGACGTGCATGTGATGTTTTGTACATGTGGTGTCATGTACATGTCGTGCATGTCGTATTTTGTACACGTTGTATAGGTGGTGTAGCTTACATGTGGTGCCATGTACACTTTGTGTAGGTGGTGTCGTGTTCATGTGATGTTGTGCACATATTATGCAGGTGGTGTGGCATACAGGTGGTAATGTGACATGTTGTACATATGATACTGGTGTTTGTATGGTATTGTGTGCATGTCATATATGTTGTGTTGAGGGCATCCACTATTATGTATGTGCATTGTGTAGTTGGGGTATCGTGGCATGTGTATTCGTTATGTTGTACTCTATGTATATATATGTATTGTGTTGTACACTGGATGTAGGCATATGTATTGTGTGGTGATGTACACCAGATGTGGGTGTATGTATTCTGTTGTGTTGTACACTGGGTGTAGGTGTTGGGGAAACTATATGTGTTATAATTCAAACATTAAATCATCAATCTAGGACTTGTAAGCTTTGAGGCACAAGCACAGGTAACACAAGATCAAAGAATCTAACCTAAACTAGAGTGAGAAAATCAATTTATTGTTTAAGTACACAATCACTATTTCTAGTACATAATTTTTCAAACTATTTCCAATCACACAAACTAAAGCAAAGAAGTTTAATCAAACAAAATCCAAACCTTAATCACTACTTTATTTGGATCATAACCTGGCTAATTCAAAGCTCACTTAATGGTAAAGAAAACAAACAAACTTACCCATACTTCTTTAGAACTTACAGTTCATATCAAACCAATCACTATTGTAAAAGAATGCCAGTCATTGTTGTCAAATAACACCAATCTTAAATAACTCAACTACTATAGAAACTAAACTATGATATCAATTCAGACTTTGTGAATTCTGATGTAAACAAAAGAGGAATTATGAAAAAGATTCTAATCATTTATCTAAAAGAAACTTATCACAAATAACTACAATTCACCACTTAGAAATCTGCAATAAGAAACCCTTAATTCGAATAAATAAAATCACTCGAAAGGCTCAATCTTTTAGAATTGTGAAAATCGTAATTTCAACAAAAAAATAAAGAGAAATCGAATCAGAATCACAATAAACTCATGCATCTACCATAAAATTGAAATCGTCCCAAAATAACTACACACTACTCACACTCAATTTCCTTCACTGACAACATCATATATTTAATTCCAAAATCTAAGTCATGTTCTAAGTGAGAATTATAATAATCAAACTTTCAGGAGACCTCTAATTCAATTCAACCTTGTTCTAAAAAAAACTAACTCTTGAACCAATCAAATTAAATTACATTTAATTTTGAATTCTTAAGCATTCCTGAGAGGAACATAACATTATATATTTCAAAAAAATAACAAAGTATAAATCTATTTCATTCTCGGCTTATAACATGGAAATTAAGTCTTGTGTCACTTCTAGGTTAAGAATACTTTTCAACAGTCTGCACTTCTAAAAGAAATCTTTCATATCTTGAGAATCATGACCCATTATAACTCTTATCAGTCTTGAACATCTATGATGTTTGACTCATATTTGCAAAACATAGTTTTGAGTATAGAAACGATTCTGGATTTTACACAATAATTATTTCAATAAAATTCATAGTTTAAATATAAGTTCTATGATCTAAATGATATATGGAACTTGTCTCCAGGTGGTGGTGGTCCCTTGCCACTTCTAGAGCAAGTCTAAGTTAATTCAATGTTGTAAAAGACTAAATGAAACCATAATACTCACAGAAAATTGTTTGTTGAATCGAAATTATATTAAGGTTCAAAATGTAAAGTCATATGACACATAAATCCTTGTTGGTCTTTTGAGGAAAAGCTCCACAAGATATATTACACCAAACTTTCCCTGCTTCCTATCTTTATTTCTCCCCCAGTACAAAATGCATGAGGCCTTAGAAAGGTTTAACTGATGGGAGATAGATCGAACTGCTTAACCATAAAAAGTAAATAGATAATATAAAAACTAAATTGGGTTGTACAAAATGTCTATAAATGATCTTCAGATGGATCCTCAACTAAGTTGAGTTGGGTAATGTTATGATTGATGAAACTTATCTCGTTTTTTAGCAATCGTGGTCCTCCATGTGGCTGACCTGAAAATAGTCAAATCCCGAATTCAGCATTGTTTCTCTACTTATGATTCCCCTTATCATAACTCCTCCATGGTAATGAATTTTGACAAACAGTTTCTGGGTTACCTGAATTAGCATACTTTGAACAAAACCCGTGTGTTTGAATCTGAATATTCTTCTCCAGTTAATCAAAATTTTTATATTTTCACCTATAGAAAATTTGCATTCCGTACTTAACCTGTAGCAACTAGTTTAATTGACTTGTGATGAATTTTGACAATAGAATCTTGTGAAAAATGAACTTAGCAAAACCATCATTAGAAAATCATGGAAAAATCATCTCTAATCATTAAAAATTCAAGAAAAGTAATGATAATTAACCACAAAGTGTAAGACATGAATTTGCGGCAATTTGTGGAATTACTATATGAAATGAGTAAAAAATGTCAGAATTTAGGTTATGAAATAGTGGTACTATGAGATGGAAAAATGGACATATTCGAGGCCTAACATCCCCCCATGCCTGTGGATTTTCATTTCCTCATACAAATAAATCCCTTTCTCATTTGAAAAATTCTTGAAATTGTTTTGTAGATATTGGTTCTTTGGACAACATTTCTTGAATATTGAGAAGTGTTGGTTGTTTGTGGAGAAACGCTAATTGAGTATTTGAAGGGGCTGGTTCTTTTTTGGCAACACTACTTGAATTTAACATATCATACTAATTTACTGAGAAATGAAAATTCATGACAAGAAAGAGATTGATGAGGAAGAGATGAGGGATGAAATGAGGTGGTGATGGGGATGGTAAGTATGTGGATGGGTGCTTGCATACTCTGTCATTGCAAGGCCACTATTTTTAGGTGGCTTCCTTTATCATTTCATGGTAGTAATTACTTCATCCTCCAAATAGAATACTTGTTATCATGGGAGGATAAGACACTAGAGAGACTATTTTTATTAATACACCATAAGGATTCTATTTTAACATGGTGTTGTAATTAGAGTATATGCATAATGAATGGAAGGAAAATAGAAATATTATGAAAGATAAAATACATGGAATGAGAATTGGTGAATCATTAATTTTGTTCAACCTTCTAATGAATTAGAGAATCTTAAGCCAAATTTACCTCAAGTTTTACCTTTGTCATTGATGTGCTTGGTGTTGCAAGATAAAGTCGAGGATAAGATGGATGAAGCTAATGTGACTACTGATCTAACTTGTTGAAGAAGGATGAAGGATGAAAAAAATGGTTGCAGGATGAACTGAAGGTCACCTTCTTCCCCCAGTTCCTAAGGAGTTTTATGTCCCCAAACAACTGAGGAAAAGTGATTGCTGCTACAAATGACAATGGGAATGTTGATGCAAAGATCCAAACTGGTGCAAACCTATGTTGAGATCTCAAAACCATATAGTCTTCAATCATTACACACCCATGTGAAATCTTGCATATGTGAATAAATGATTTCGATGTCGAACATAATCAAGAATCATTGGATTACTGATCATTGAGGATGTCGTTAACTAATGCGAGATATCCTGCCTTTAATGCCAATGGGAATCAAGAAATTAGGTACATTATACTAGCCATGAATGGATTTTTTGAAGTTGAATGGACTGTTGTATTCATCCACCAAGAAACATTGATATATTTCCTTAGTAGATGACAAGGATACCTACCATTAAGGCATGCAAGCTCCTAATAACCTTATATAATCCTAACCTTGATCCCATATAATGTGATGATGTTGACGGGACAAGGATTGTTGGTAGGTGGGCCTTAAGCGATCCCACACCAACCAAATTGAGTACAAACATAATGAATTGAAAGATACATGATTTGAAGAAATCATACAAATTTACAAACTTTATTGGCAAACTTTCCCACCAGTTATCTGGTTTTCAAGAAAACTCCCTGCCTAGTTATGCCAGACAAATTGGTTTTCAAAAAAGGAATTATTTTTCTCTTTACTATTTTCATTTATTTATTTAGAATACTAAATTTCCTACTATATTTTAGAAAATATGTTCTCCTTTAAGTGAAAGAGAACTTCCAATAAAGCGATGCGCAGATCACGTACGAGGATATATTCATGCTCAGATTTAACATATAAAATTTAGAATGTTAGATCTAATCCTGGTGGTATTGACCCATTTCTTCATTTTAACCACTCTGAAAGTCCTCCCTGGTCATGCAAAACAAATTTGGATAATTGGCCTCTAGAATGCATACAATGCTTGCTAATGGACATGGTGAAAGTTCCTTGATCTCAGGTTCGGCAAAATGCTCCCCATTGGGTTTGGTACATGATTTCTAGATCTCCTTAGTAGATAGGAAAGTTCAATCAAGGGAGAGTTCCAAATATTTTTATGGCTATGGAGAGATAGATAATTTCTTGAATGTGGTTAGGATGAACTCTTCCTGAGAGGTATATACCCCATCTACTGCTAGGATTTGAGAAAGTGCTTTGAGGGGCATTCTTCAAGATCTCAATCATTCTTGAATTTCTCATGATGGTTTATGATCCCTATCTCACAACATGGATCAGTACAAAGGGGTTCTTACAATAGCCCAATTTTTTTTTTATCAGTAAAGAGCTTGAATTTTAATCTAAATGAACTAAGACTAACTGCAATAAAACTCACCAAACTTGAAGTCATTTCTTACTTGGACAACCAAATTTTCGATAAACCCCATACCAAAGTGGATGTGTGGCTCTTCACTCACATCTTACCATCTTCTCCACCCTCTAATTTCCCTACAAATAAGATCACACAAAAAACTTGGAAAGAAACTATGCTCTAATCCCTTGAGCACCTCTGCTACAACGATGCCAAAAATGTTGGGGAAATTATATGTGTTATAATTCCAAAATTAAATCATCAATTTGGGACTCGTAATCTTGAAAGCACAAGCAAAGGTAACATAGGATGAGAACATCTAACCTATACTAGAGTGAGAAAATCAATTTACTGTTTAATTACAAAATCACTGTTTCTAGTACATAATTGTTCAAACTATTTCCAATCACAAAAATTGAAGCAAAGAGGCTTATCAAACTAAATCCAAACCTTAATCACTACTCTATTTGGATAATAACCTATCTAATTGAAAGATCACTTAATGGTAAATAAAATAAACAAATGTATGCACACTTCTTCAGAACTTACAGTTCATATCACACCAATCACAACTGTAGAAGAACACCATTCTTAAATAATTCAACTACTATAGAAACTAAACTATGATATCAATTCAGAATTTGTGACTTATGATGTAAACAAAAGAGGAACTATGAAAAATATTCTAATAATTGATCTGAAATAAACTTATCACAAATAATTGTAATTCACCACTCATAAATCTGCAATAAGAAACCCTGAATTCGAATAAACAAAAACACTCGAAAGGCTCAACCTTTTAGAATTGTGAAAGACGTAATGAAAACATAGAATTAAATAGAAACTAAATTAGACTCACACTAAACTCATGCATCTACCATAAAATCAAACTCATCCTGAAAGAACTACACACAACTCGTACTCGTTTTCCTTCACTAACAACATCATTATATTTAATTCAAAAATCTAAGTCCTCTTCTAAGTCAAAACTATAATAAACAAACTTTCAGGAAACCTCTAACTCCATTCAACCTTGTTCTCAAATGAACTAACTCTAGAACCAATCAAATTAAATTGCATTGAGTTTCCAATTCTTAAGCCTTCCTCATGACAACAAAACATTATAGATTTCAAAAAATGAACGAAGTATAAATCTATATCATTCTCACCTTATAACATGGAAATTAACTCTTATGCTACTTCCAAGCCAAGAATACTTTTGAACAGTCTACACTTCTGAAAGAAATCATTCACATCTTGAGCATCATGACCCAGTATAACTCTTACCAATCTTGAACATTTGAAGAATGATATTTATGATGTTTGACTCAGATTTTCAAAACAAAGCTTTGAGTATAGAAATGATTATAAATTTTACACAATAATTCTTTCAATAAAATTCACAATTTAAATATAATTCCTATGATCTAAATTAGTTATGTAACTTGTCTCCAGGTGGTGGTGGTCCCTTGCCACTCTTAGAGAATGTTTAAGTTAATTCAATGTTGTTAAAAACTGAATGAAACCATAATACTCACTGAAAACGTATTTCTGAATTGAAATTATGTTAAGGTCCAAAATGTAAATTCATATTATGCATACACCCTTGTTGGTCTTCTGAGGAAAATATCCATGAAAATTATTACAATAGTCTTTCCCTGCTTCGTATCATTGTTCCTTCCCCAGTATAGAACACATCAGGCCTTAAAAAGGTTCAATCGATGGGAACTAGATCTAATTGCTTAACCACAAAAAGTAAATAGATAATATCAAAACGAAATTGGGTTGCACGAAATATCCATGAATGATCTTGAGATGGATCCTAAAATAAGATGAGTTGGGTCCCATTATGATTGATGAAACCGATCTCCTTTTTTAGCATAAAGATATTCATTCAAATCGTGGTCCTCCATGTGGTTGACCCAAAGATAGTCAAATCTTGAATTCTTCACTCTTTCTGTACTTAATATTCCCATGATCATAACTCCTTTATGGTAATGAATTTTGACAAATCGTTTTTGGGTTACCTGAACGAGGGTATTCTAAACAAAACCTGCATGTTAGAATCTCAATATTATTCTCCATTTGATCACAAACTTGGATTTTTCACCTACAATAATTATGCATTTAGTACTTAACCTGTAGCAGCTAATTTAATTGACTTCTGTGGAATTTTGGCAATAGAACCCTGTGACAAATGAACTTAGAAAAACCATGATTAGAAGATAATGGAAAAATCATCTCTAATCATTGAAAATTCAATAAAACTAATGATAATTAACCACAAACTGTAAGACTTGAATTGGCGACAAGTTGTAGAATTACGATTTGAAATGAGTTTAAAATGTCAGAATTTAGGTTATGAAATAGTGTTACTATGTGATGGAAAAATGGGGATATTCTATGCCTAACAATAGGTGTATATGTTTTATGTCAAGTACTGGTGCATGTATTACATGATGGCATATGCCATGTGTGGTTGTATGTGTGCGATGCACACTATGTGTATGTGTACATGGTTAAGGAGAAGGCATTGGGTGTTTTTCAAGTGTGGCAACCAATCTGGAGTGCGTATGGAACATGGACAAAGGTAGAAGCTAGGGGTTGATTAAAGGATAAGTATCAGTATTTTAATTTAGTTTTATTATGCATGTGATTTATGATTATGGTTTATGATGGTTACATGTGATTTACGATTTTTATCTATTATGATTGTGTTTTGAGATAACTTGATGTGATATGTTTATACATGATTATTTTTTTTGCTGAAGCAAAAGACTTTCATTCTATTTCAATAACCCAAAAGTATAGTTACAATAAGTACAAAATGCGTGCAAATCTATGGGCCTACCAGAACAATGAGATCAAACAAACAAAGATGTGACCCACTAAACCAACTCAAGGCCAAGCTAATGATCACATTATCCCCACATCAACCAGGAGACCCAGGGTCAAAGTCTGCGTCACCTTATGTCAAAAACTCACAAAGAATGAACAACATGCAACCCCACCAACTAGCCCGATGAGATTTGGCCTTCAATTTCCCCCAGCAAAAAAGGACGATGTGGAGAGATATTAGAGAGCTAAGATGCAAGGTCTTTAAGGTGCGATCAAGGATGGTATTAAGACCCCCCTACCACGTGTGAAGAGCTGAGTGGAATCGCTCTCAATGAGCCAAAACCACTTACCATACAAGAGCCTTACGATCAAAACAAAACCACTGCTTTCCTAGTTTCTGAGCCAAAAGAAAAAAAGCATGGGAAAATCATAGAGGGAACAGACTAGCCTTTCAATCTACTGAACCTGACAATAAAGCTCGCTGCCGAAACACTCTAAAACTACAGAAACCTTGTGTCGCTACTCAAGGAACAAACGAGATAAGGTCCCTTACCCCTAAGGAAGTTATCATCTATGCAGAGAAAGCCCTAATTCAAGTAGTCGACTGCGGAATTGAGAAAGAACAGGCATAAAGAGCTTTAATCTTGGCCTTCCCCTCATGCCCAATAATAAAAAATTTCTTTGTCCTCTGCGGCTTGAGCATCGCAGAGAGCTTTTAGCCTACTTGGAGGCATCTCCCACCATTTAATTCTGATTCTGCAATCTGGATTAGTCACTCCTAGGTTGGCTAGTAGATCTGCAAGTTTGTTCGCCTTCCTCCGAACATGATTGAAGCTAACCATTCATAGACATTGGAGATGTTTTTGGATTCTTTGGTACACTTGTATGTCTCCACTCTTTTGAGACTCTTTTAGGCATTGTACCATAGCTAATTTTCTTGACTGCATTTATAGAAATCTCAGAGTCTGCTTTGATGAGAACATTTCAGTTGTGATTGAGTTTAAGAAGCTCTAGACATTGTTCCAAAGCCATCAATTCAGCCATGTTATTGGGTAGCTTGGCATAAATGACAATGGAAAGTAAAAATTACTTTACCATCTTCATCTCTTAACACACCTCCATAACCTGCTATCCCTAGGTTGCTTTTTGAATCCCCATCAATGTTGCATTTTAGATAACCTTTAGGTGGAGGTTGCGAGAACTCCTTTTCCCTTTCCAACATTCTTTCTTTTTTTCTCATACCATTTAGGATGATCTCATGAATTCCTAGCTACTTGAGAGTTCTCAATTCAAGTGTCGTGGGAGGATTCAAGGGATAACTATGCAGAGTGGTGGAAACAGTCTCCTTTATTCACTTTAAGATCAATTCCATCAGGCAAAGAGGGGTAGTTTTTTCATCCTTGAAAATTATTTTATTCCTTTCTTTCCAAGCATTCCAGATAATGAAGCCTGGTGTAAAGGTCCAGGCCAAATTAAGGATCTCATTCTCTGCAAAGTTTTTTCTCCACTCGTTTAGGGTATTAATAATGCTACCTTTGTCTCTGTTTGTCTGCTGAAAAATGTTTTTGAAAGAATCCCACAACTAGGAGGTATAGGTGTAGCTATTGAGAATATGCTCCATAGTCTCCTCTTGAGCCTCACATAATTTGCATCTAGAAGGCCCCATCACCCCCCTCTTCTGAATGTTATCCCAAGTTAGCATTTTCTTTTGATGAACTAACCACATAAACAGTTTGATCTTCATCCATCCTTGGTGACTCCAAAGTTTTTTCCTTGACCTAACCAAAATGTAGGGATCTAGGTTAAGAGAAATTCTTTTTGCTTCCTTAATATTAAAGATTCCTTCTTTGTTTTGGCCCCATCTTAACTGATATTTCCCATCTGTAACCAATGCCTTCATTTGTTCCAATATGTTCATGATTTCTTCTGTTTTTGCTTTTATGGGGTTCTACGCTCTGCATTCTATTTTCCTCTAGCTTCTCCATTTCTCAGTGTCTTGAGGAAGATTCTAGAAATCCTAGACTTTTATTAGTCCTTGGAAATCAGTTTCTTGCTTGATGCCCAAAAATTCCCCCCTTAACAACATCGGTTCTTGTTGCCATTTATCTTCCCAGAAGAGAGCATGATCTCCTACACTGATTTCCCAGAATCTCTTGTTTTGTACCAGGCTTCTATTTTCCCAGGATTTATTCTAGATGTGAGAGCCTTTTATGTTCCCTGACATTCTGATGAGATCACTTGTTTGCTAGGAGCTTGCATATTTCTCTTTCCAGGTATTAGCCCATTGCGCCCCTGGTTCTTTAATCCATATCCACCATATTTTGGCTCCTAAAACATTACTTATAATCTCTTTATCATCTAAGCCTAGGCCTCCATGACTTTTGGGTTTGCAGATTTTATTCCATGAAACAATGGCCCATTTCTTTTTGGTTTCCTCCTTGCCCTAGAGAAAGTCTCTCTGAATGTTCCTAAATTTTTGTAAGACCCTTTTGGGAGGTAGCAGGGCTAATAAAAAGAAAATAGGGATAGATTGAAGAACTGCGTTCGTTAAAATCAATCTGCTAGCAAGGTTCAAAGCTCTATAAGCCCATCTTGTGATCTTGTCTTGCATCTTGTTGAGCATCGGTTCCCAGATTTTTTTGTGCATTGGTTTATCCGTCAGGGGGATTCCCAAATATTTTGAAGGGAGGACCTCCCTTTGGAAGCCCAGAATTCTAGATATGTTCCTTTAAATAGCAATGTTAGTGTTTAAGAAAAAAAAAATTGATTCGGAGAGATTGACTTCTATACCTGAAGCCGAGGCAAAGTCATTTAAGATTTCTTGTATGTTGTAGCTTCCTTGACTGTGGGAATGCCCTGCAGCATGGTGTCATCCACAAATTGCTGATGAGTCAAGGCTTGGCCATTCTCCGTTAAATGGAGACCCTTGATCTTCCCTAAGACTTTGGCCTTTTTAATGGTTCGGCCCAATCCTTCCATCACGAGAATAAAGAGGAAGGGAGAGAGTGGGTCTCCCTGCTTGAGGCCTCTGGAAGGAGTGAAGATCTCTGAGGACGAGCCATTCACCAGAATTGAAAAGCTGGGTGAAGTAACCAAAGCCATAACCCATCTGATCCAGTCATGATCAAACCTAAAAGAAAAAAGGACCATTTCGATGTAAGTCCAGTTCACCTTGTCATACGCTTTTGCAATGTCTAGTTGCATGATCATACTGGCCTACCTTTTTCTAGTAAGAGAGTGAACAACCTCATGGGCCTGAATAATACTATCCAGGATTTTCCTTCCTTCAACATAACCAGACTGTTCCCTACAAATCAAAGAAGGAAGAAGAGGTTTGAGTCTGTTGGCCAAGATCTTGAAAATAATTTTGTAAACAACATTGCATAAAGCAATGGGTCTGAACTTATCAGGAGTTAGGGCTGAGTCCTGTTTGGGGATTAGGGAGATGAAGGAGTTATTGAGGGCTTTCAGAATGGATTTAATTCTTCTGGATTCCTCTACCACGTCCAAGATGTCCTGTTTGAAAACATTCCAGCAAGCTTTGAAAAAATCAACATTGAAACCATCTAGACCTGGAGCTTTCCCATTTTTCATGTCTTTGATAACCATATTTACCTCTGGTTCGGTTACTGGTTTTTTCAGGTTAAAGTTATCTTCTTTTGACACCATCCTAGGAATATTCTTTATAATTTCCTTGATGTGTTGGTCTCTGTCTGGATTATTTTCATTTGTGATGCTTCTGAAATATTGAACCATCACACCTTCAATATTCTTGTGAGAGGTCTGAAGCTCTCCATATTCATTCAATATTGAGGAGATTCTATTGTGCGTTCTATTGGCAATGGTGGAATGGTGGAAAAAAATAGTGTTTCGCTCGCCTTCTTTGAGCCATTGAACTCTTGACTTTTGTCTCCAAAATATTTCCTCCTGTTTGCATAAATTCTCCCAATCTAGGTTGAGTTTTTCAGCTTGCTCACTTTTGGTTTTATCAAAACCTTCTGTGATCATTGCTTGGTTTAGTTCCTGCAGTTTGATCTCCACTGATTTTTTGTTTACAAAAATGTTACCAAAATCCTTCTTGTTCCATTCTTTGATTTTGATTTTTATGTGCTTTAGTCTTTTATGGAGGAGGAACATTTTGGATCCCTGAACCTGAAGATCTTCAAACCACCATTTTTCAATGTTGCTGATGAAGTCTGGCTGAGAGAGCCAAATATTCTCAAATCTGAAGGGTTTGTTTCTGGAAGCATCAATTCCCCTGATTTCTAATTGAATCGGCTAGTGATCAGAGCACCCAAATGGGAGAACACTTGTAGATATTTCTATATTTGTGAGCATCAACTTCTTGGAGATCAAAAATATATCTAATTTTGAGGCAACTTGAGCATTGCCTATTCTTTTGTTGTTCCAAGTAAAAAGACCATTATGCATTTCAAAGTCAACTATTTTCATGTCTTCTGTGAAAGAATGGAATCCTACTGAATCTCTACTGAGGATTCTGGTGCCTCCTTTTTTTTCTGAAAGAGATTTAATCATGTTAAAGTCTCCTCTAATGACCTAAGGGATTTCTTCATGTCTACTTCTGAGATCTTCCGAGGAGTTCAGAAATCTAAGCTTCTCATCAATTCTCTGACGACCGTAGACATTCGTAACTAGGAAGGTCTCAGACATCCCCATTGGTTGAATGATAGTTGATAATTAGTTTCTTGTCGCCTCCGTATCTACAATGCTGACTTTTTGGGGTCCCAAAGAGTGAGAATACCTCACATTGTGTACTTTGCTTTGACTTCTAGAAACTCAAATTTGCTGAACCATTTGTTATGGATTTGTTTTATTTTCTGATTGGAGCATTTTTTTTTCTTGAATGAAGATTATGTCTGGCATTGCTAGTTTCATTCTATTCTTAGCATTATCTATTTTTTTTTACTACCTAGACCTTTGATATTCCATGATATGAACTTCATAATTAAATATTTGTAAAGGCGTAACTAGTTAGATCTTTCACCTTACTCGAATCTATCATTAGCTTTCCACACTCCATCAGGAGCTCATTTTGATTTTTTCTACCTCTCTTCTTACCTGGATTTCTGGTGGCTAATCCTAGACTTAATTTCAATGTTTTCACCCCCTGTGCTCCTATTTGTGGATGTTTGTACCTTTCTCCAGTCCTCATTCCTGAGTCTTCCATAAAAACAATTGATGTATCCTGTTGCATTCTTCTTGAGGTAGAGAATCTATTCCTCGTTTCATTCCTTGCCTCAGGAATCCTTCCAAGTCCAAGTTTTCCTTCTAAAGGATTTCTTGTAGTTCATGATCTTCCAGATCTATTTCACTTTGGGTCATTTCCTGGTCCGTTTCCATTTATGTTTCGCTTCTCATGGCTTCTTTTTGAGAGTCAATATCTGGAGAAAGATTTGTGTCCTCTTTTTTTTCTTTTTCCTTAGCATATTCCTCTTGATATTGAATCTCTCTTGTGCTTTCTTCAGGCTCTTCTAGCACTTGAAACTTATTCTAACTACCCTTTCGCCCCTTAGTGTGTTGTTTCTTTGGTCCCTTTTTTCTCCCCTTCCTCTGCTAGCCACTTTCTGGAAGCTTTCAGTGTCCTTCATTGTATTAGGTTTTTCTTTGTTATCTTCTTTGCTGAGAGGGCAGTCTTTTAATAAATGCCCATGTTCATGGCATCGTCGACATATGAAGGGGAACTGTTCATAGTCTACCATCTGCACCCACTACTCATCATAAATTTCTAGGATGATTTCATCCGGAAGTGCTCCTGATAGATCCATTTCGACACGTATCCTAGCAAAGGAGGTGTATTTTTCTCTTCTTGTGGCTTCAGAAGCTTTGACAAAGCGTCCTAGTTTATTACCAATGAAAGCCAACGATTTAGTTTTCCAATAGTCAAGAGGTAGAGAGTAGAGCCTTACCCACAAGGAACTGAAGAGAAATTCTCCCTCTTTGGGACAAAGTTCATCCTCCAAGGTCTCATATAGAGACCTACTGGAGCAAAAAAATAGGGACCTCCTTCGAATATTCTGTCTTTATCTTCGACGTTTGAGAACGTGTTGTGGCCAGCAACAACTCCCCCTTTTTTCATTTAAGTGTTTGTCCAAAATGCTAAATGAATGCGGACCCCTAGTTTAATTTTGAGAAAAATCAAGTTTTCCTTCTTCAAAATAAGGTTATCATCGTAAGCTTAGAGAGGTCTTTCGAATATTTTATAACCTAAGTTTACGATAAGGTAAAGGTCTTTAAAAAATTCCATTACAAAAAGATAGGAAATGCCCTCATTCCCTCATAAATATTGGTATATGCAAGGCCCCCATGTTAAGCCCAACGTCGCATCGCAGTAAAGTAATGTTCATAAGGAAAAACCTCAAAATATGTTGATCTGCGATAACACCGATCGCAAGATCGCATGTCGCAGAAATAAACTGGCAATACTTGACAAACATCAAACTTCTGTGACCCACGATGTTGCGACTTGTGATATTGTGATCACCGCGATGGCGCGATCTGCGATCTGGTGATTTTCGATTAGCGCGACTTGCAATGGCACGATCTTCAATGTAACATAAGAAAATCATGAATCATTTAATCACGAATCCTTTGGGAACGCCATTCAAAGAAAAACCACTTACCATAATCTGACCCCAGATCATGCGCTTTTAATTATAGTAAATAGATTAGTTGTCAATTATTAAATGAAATGAAGACGCGTGCTTTTCTAAAGAATTATTTCACGTAAGCTGGCATATTTCGTATATCTGTTGCATTTAAAACTCTCCCATCACCTTTCTCAATCAGTCATTTCCACTTCGCTCGTAATCTGCAGGAACTAAGAGATAAGAAGATTGAAAAGCCGAACGCAGGAGCAATTGGGAAAGAAACATAAATCCCAAGGCTCCGAGATGAAGGAAAAGACGAAGGAGATGGCGCCCTTGTATACAGACACTGCATGCAACAGGGACACAGGAATTTCGACCTGGGAAGGCATGTATAGGTTACTGGAGGAAGAAAATCCTAAAGTAATGAAGGTTGATAGCACCGAGGGATCACAAAACTCTTCCGAGGCATCCTTAGAGGAGCTGGCATGTTCGTTTCTTCACCGAATAGTAGCTAGACCCAAAATTTTTCCGTATACAGATATGATCAGGTGGATACTTGACAATGAAGAGTTACAAGGCAGACAATTCAAAGTTCGGGGACATGGGCTCATAGGATCATTCGCCGCGCAAGACTTAAAGCTTATGTATCATCTTCCTGAGCCTCAGACGACCTACAATGTGCAATTTGTCAAAACTTTTTCAACATAGAACCCAAATCTGGCAGAAACCACTAAAGGATGGACCAGAAGAGAGGAGCCGCTAAAAAAGGACAAAAACAATATGTACAGCACTGGTTCCCTCACCTCTCCGTATTGTTTTGTTGCGGCCATGCTTTGCAGGCTGTTTGGGATGCCAAACATAAATAAATTTTTGTTTGAATGGCTACCACTCATAGACGCCGCCACAAACGCCGATCTCGTGGATTGGGCCAAGATATTTTCTGATAATCTATACACTACTATTATGAATTACCGGTCTAAGAGATCCTTGTCTCAAAGGGTCTATCCTCCTTTTTATCTGTCTACTTATATTATGGATTCTATTTGCTATGTACCTAAAATCCCCACTATGGGTTGGAAATGGACTACCCAGGACCCATCACCTATTCATGTTTATCATAAAGTATTATGGGATTCCCAGTTCGCCCCTCACTTCTATCAGATTTGCCATGGGCTTATCTTACCCCTATATAGGATGATATACGGTGAAGAACCCCCGAGGTGCTCACCCGAAGCACAAATAGACATCATCCCCATCGCAAGATGGTTTGGGGAAGAATGGTTCACTTACATTAGAGTGTTTGGGAGCACCATGCCTCCACATGTCCTACCTATATATGTCCCCGACAAACTTTTGGCTCGGGAAATTGCCTATCAGACCTGCTCAAAAGGTGGCCTGAACAAGGAGCTTAAAGACAAGAAGAAGGCCATATGGCCTCAGTTTCCTGTAGCTTGTGGGGCCTTCTCATTGTTCGATGTAGGACACGCTTTCACCGAAGTGGAGAATGTGACGTCTCTACAGCTATTTAAATTCCCCACTTGGCCTTTTGACCTAAATAATGTTGCCCATGATTTCACTATTAATGTCAGAATAAAAGTATTCGTTGGAAAGAAAGATTTATTTGATGATTTGTTTCAAAGTAAAAGCTCACTCCAGGAAGTTTTGCGAGAAGCTCGATCGAGGTTGTCCCCAGATGACCTCCAAAGATATTTGTTATACAGAGAAAGAAGGCTAGCCAGTGTTCCTCTAGAAAAGTTGTGACTGCTCGCCAAAGAGCCTACTCCCAGTGTCAGCCTCAGTGGAAACTCCAGTACCTCCAAATCCAAATCTGATGCTACCCAAGGAACGCCTGAACGTTCTAAAAAGTCTGCAAGCGACCAAGGAAAAAGCGAATAAACAGCTAAAGATACAGCTCAGTCAAGTGAAATGTCGCAACAACAAGTTATCACCTCCCCACCAAGAGATGTCCCTCCTCCCGTCATTAAATCTCCACTCGTCACAACGGAGCTCGACAAAGAAAGGGAAAACTTCAACGAGCTAATCATCCTTGAAGGGAAAGTCCCAAGAACACCTGTGAGCAATGCACAGGTAACATAAGAAATGGTTTCGACCATCGTCGGTAGTGTCTCAGAAATGGAGCACAGTCATATCGCTTCGCCTTCTGAGCTTCTACTTAGTGTAGAGGAAATTCCCCCATTGGATGTATTCTATAGTCCCCAACATAAAGCAGTTGTGAGGAGACAAAGAAAGAAGAGAAATATAGAGAATACACTCTCACAGGACGTTGAACATTTAGACATCTTATGGAAAGACCCTAACAACAACCCGACAGAAAATCTCACGAAGTTATCTCAGATCGCAGGAGCATACGCTTCTACGACTATCGACAAGGCGTCGGATGTTCAGCAACTGTTGAGGGAACAAGAAAACCAAATACAGCTACTACAACAACAGCTACAACAAGCCAATTCTAGTATTGAAGCGTCCAAACAACTTGAGAAACTACAAGAAGACTTTCAGCAGATGCAGATAAGCTATCAAAGAAGCCTAGACAAAAAAGGAAAGCAGTTGCAAGCTTTACAAGAAATACACAAGGACGAGCCCAAACTTTCCGAATTTGTTTCAGAGTCTACTGGCTTAAATGAGAAACTTCTGCAGAAACAGGAAGAGTTGGGACGTAAAATATCGCAGTGGAGTCACTATTGCGAGCTGAGCGACAAACTCACCAATCAAGTGACGGACTTGCGGAGTGACTACGACCATATTGACAGACAAGTGACAGAGTACTTAGCTTGGCAGGATGGAGAGGAAGGAAAGAGAGAAAATGCACCCAGAATAAATGAGAGCCATAAAGAATTTCTCTTTAACAAATGGGACGATCAAATCAGGCGGGCAGAATAGGCAGCGGAGACAGCGGTGACACAGGCAAGCATTCTTATCGACTGTGTAAATGAGAATTTACACAGAGCCAACTTAATCATAGAAACCACCCCAGGGTACCTACCAAACAAGTCACGAATGGAGGCAAAATGGAAGCAGAAGGCACAGGAAAAGGGAAAAGAGATCCAGGAATTGAACAGGTTGAATTGGGAGTGTTACTGGGCATACCTAGTCAAGCCACACAGTCAATGGATGATTGTGAAATGCATCATAAACTCAGCCGAGAAAGTAGTGCCAACTCTCATAGATTCTGTTTTCGCAGCCCAGCTCAGTGCAGAAGTTGGCCAACCGACTCTTCTCAAATCCATGATGAACACTTGCATTTTTAAGGACCAAATTCAGAAGTAGCTTATTTTTAGTAGTTTGTTGTTTCTTTTTATTTAGATTAGAAAAAGGACGGTCATTTGAGAACCGTATCCTAAAATTTTGTAAAAACACTATTATTAGAATTAGGAAGTAGTATTTTAACCCTTCTCATGCATTTAGAGAAGGGTCCAGAGATTTGTCAAAAACTTATCCTCAGAACATGCACTTCTGCACCCTCAGAGGAGGTTTTGATGAATGGATGGATCGAGATTTATTTTTACTTGCATTTTGATATCTGCTACTGATGTTGCACTTCTGTAGTCTTGGTAGATTTTAGAAAAAGTAGAGATAGATCGTTTTTGCTTGAAGCTTATGGGTAGAATTAGTCAATGGTACTTTTATCTCTTGGCCATTTCTGCTTATATTCTTGAAGTGATATACAGTTTTCAGTTGTTTATATGTTATTGCATGAATGTATGAGTTACAATTTGGCACTTCTGTACGTTGGAGTCATTTATTTATGTCTGATATATGAATAACTTATTATGCGATATGTTGTTCACAACTGTTTTGCCTAACTTCTTATGCAAAGTGGTTTATCTTAATTGATTTCTATTCTTATGATAGCTGAATGATTTTTATTACCAGTTATTGTTTGAAATCTCTTTAGATCGCATAATAGAAGAAATACACCCCGGGTTAGCGTAGATTAGATGTGTTGTTTCTCATTAGATTACAATAGCATAGATTTAGTTTAAGAATCTGAATTAAATTAGCTTTAAGTACTCTTAGATCAGCATCATTCAACTCTACACACACACACACACACCCTTAGATTGGGAAACTGGTCCCATTATCCCCAGTCGGACCCGCTATACCAAATGGATAAGGAGATGCCAACCAAGGTCCGGACCGGGTGGGTATCCCCCTTGTTGTTGACCCGATTTTCGGGGCTTCAACATATTTGGCGCTAGAAGGAGGGCCTGAACATAGTGTCTGTTGGAATGATTTTCAAATCCTAACATTTGAATCTGGATGGCTGCTTACAAACTTCCCATTTGGAGTTGCATCCATGTTCCTAACTCTTCCAATGCTCCACCTAAAGTGGTAAGACTCTTGTCTCAGGTAAAATTCGATGGTAACAATAACTCTTCTGCTTTTAATCATTCTCTTCAATTTATTCAAAGAGTTTCAAGTTATGATATTCAAAGAATTGATGAAGGCGTTTTATGCAGAATTTTTACTCTTACACTCATGGTGGAATCTAGAAAATGGTGCAGAAACCTCCCAGTTGCATTGATTCATAGCTGGGATCAATTCGTCAAGATTTTCATTCTTGAATTTGATTATTATGACTATGACCAGGTATACGATGAAATTGATTATCTTCGGAAAAAAGATGAATCTATTAGGGATTTTAATATGTGATTTCATCTTGATTGTCTAAAGTACGATCTTGAAAGTGAACTCATAGATGAAGAATCTTTAGATTATGCTAAACATTCCCTGCCTCCTATATCTGATCAAGCAGAAATTAGTTCGAGTTTTATCTCATTTCTTTCTAATATGAACGAGAATTCCAATTTGAATATGCAAATCGCTCATAATGAAGAAAGCCCCCAAAGCCTAGGAGTTATCCATACTCTAATACAAGACGACAAGAGAGAGGACGTTGGAGGGAAGCCTGCCTCGGAACCAGGAGATGACTTTGATACAAGGTCAGATAATATCGTTGCAAGTCAACAAATGCAGATGCCAAGGTTAGAACAACAAACTATTTCTCTTTCAGGAAGTATCAGTACACAAAGGTATGATCTAAAACCCAATGTCTATATCGAATCTGATGAACGAAGATTTTTTCATAATGATATTTTTAAATACGTTGCTTCAAAATCACACTTCTCTCTTTATCCTGATGTTTTCAATGATGATAACTTTTCCCCTCTCACCATTAAAGATATTTCAAAAGACACAGAGGACAATTTAAACAAGTCATCATTAGATTTTCAAAATAAATAGATAGTTATAGAACATCCTTTGATTGTTTCCAAGCAAGGAACACTTGAATCTCCTTGTCTGAAAATATATGAGAAAAAGGAAGAATCTATGGAAACTTATAAAATTAGTTATGATGGTTACTTTGCCAACAATGATGTTATTGATTTATCTCATGTAACTCATCAAAGCTCAAACAATCAGAGATATTCTAATTCGGAAAACATATCATTCAATCCTCATTTCAAAGCCAAAGATCATTCGCCTGATTCTACTGACCAAGACAATTTCCCGATCTATGATTCATATCATGAAGAAACCCTCACGCCTGTTCACAATCATAATTTTCCTTCTGATTCACAAGACCTAGCCAATTCTTGTGAACAAAAAAATATCACAGGCCAATCCCAGTTGTGTTGTAGCTTTATTTGTACATATAATCATTTCTTTTCTCACTTGCACTCATTTTGTAAAAAATCAGATTGTGTTTTAAATTTTCATTTTTTTGATAGATTATTCTGGTATGTCAAACACCTTATCAAAGAACATCCAAAAGATGAGCTACCATTTTGGAAAGCTAAACTATGTCAAGGAAGTACAGAACTTCCTCTATTACAAGATCATCAAGATATAACATAAATTCATCCT
>APFE030356829.1:212525-240807 GCA_000404065.3 Pinus taeda | reverse complement strand
ACATTGTTCTTTAGAGAATAAAAAAGAAAAAGTGTCAAAATGGGTTTTTCTCTGAATGGTTGTAAACACACTTAAGCAAGATAAAGGATCATTACTGGTTAATAGGTAACCCTGTCGAGGCTATGGATGCCTGCTGGCATCAGAGGCTCTACCTGCGACAAAGAAGCATATTTAAAAAGGACTGCTATACAGGGAAGACTTTATTTTAATTCTTATTTAAAGACCAACTAAGGGCTGGTGTAAACGCAAGAACAAGCTAAGGATACAAGTAAATAGAAAGGACTTGAAACGAAATATCATTGATAGTTTGAAGTATAATATTTTTATCTTTCTATAATAAAGTTTAAGTTTTCTGAGATTTTTTTTTTTACTTTTAGAAGTTTGAAAAACGTCAAAAGAAAGTCAGAGATAACTAGTTCTCCCAAGTAAATCGCCAATTGTTGTGGCCAGCAACAACCCCCCCTTTTTTCATTTAAGTGTTTGTACAAAATGCTAAATGAATGGGGACCCCTAGTTTAATTTTGAGAAAAATCAAGTTTTCCTTCTTCAAAATAAGGTTACCATCGTAAGCTTAGAGAGGTCTTTCGAATATTTTTTAACCTAAGTTTACGATAAGGTAAAGGTCTTTAAAAAATTGCATTACAAAAAGATAGGAAATGCCCTCATTCCCTCATAAATATTGGTATACGCAAGGCCCCCATGTTAAGCCCAACGTCGCATCGCAGTAAAGTAATGTTCATAAGGAAAAAGCTCAAAATCTATCGATCTGCGATAACACCGATCGCAAGATCGCATGTCGCAGAAATAAACTGGCAATACTTGACAAACACCAAACTTCTACGACCCGCGATGTTGCGACTTGCGATATTGCGATCGCCGCGATGGCGCAATCTGCGATCTGGCGATTTGCGATTAGCGCGACTTGCAATGGCACGATCTTCAATGTAACGTAAGAAAATCATGAATCATTTAATCACGAATCCTTCGGGCACGCCATTCAAAGAAAAGCCACTTACCATAATCTGACCCCAGATCATGCGCTTTTAACGATAGTAAATAGATTAGTTGTCAGTTATTAAATGAAATGAAGACGCGTGCTTTTCTAAAGAATTATTTTACGTAAGGTGGCATATTTGGTATATCTTTTGCATTTAAAACTCTCCCATCACCTTTCTCATTCAGTAATTTCCACTTCGCTCGTAATCTGCAGGAACTAAGAGATAAGAAGATTCAAAAGCCGAATGCAGGAGAAAATGGGAAAGAAACATAAAGCCCAAGGCTCCGAGACGAAGGAAAAGATGAAGGAGATGGCGCCCTTGTATACAGATACTGCATGCAACAGGGACACAGGAATTTCGACCTGGGAAGGCATGTATAGGCTGCTGGAGGAAGAAAATCCTAAAGTAATGAAGGATGATAGCGCCGCGGGATCAAAAAACTCTTCCGAGGCATCCTTAGAGGAGTTGGAAAGTTCGTTTCTTCACCGAATAGCAGCTAGATCGAAAATTTTGCCGTATACAGATATGATCAGGTGGATACTTGACAATGCAGAGTTACAAGGCGGACAATTCAAAGTTCAGGGACATGGGCTCATAGGATCATTTGTCGCGCAAGACTTAAAGCTTATGTATCATCTTCCTGAGCCTCAGACGACCTACAACGCGCAATTTGTCAAGAAATTTGCAGCAGAGAACCCAAATCTGGCAAAAACCACTAAAGAATGGACCCGAAGAGAGGAGCCGCTAAAAAAGGACAAAAACAGTATGTACAGCACTGGTTCCCTCACCTCTCCGTATTGTTATGCTACGGCCATGCTTTGCAGGTTGTTTGTGATGCCAGACATAAATAAATTTTCATCTAAATGGCTACCACTCATAGACGCCGCCACAAACGCCGATCTCGTGGATTGGGCCAAGATATTTTCTGATAATCTATACACTGCTGTTATGAATTACCGGTCTAAGAGATCCTTGTCCTCAAAGGGTCTATCCTCTTTTTATCTATCTTCTTATTAATGGATTCTATTTGCTATGTATCTAAATTCCCCACTATGGGTTGGAAATGGACTACCCAGGACCCGTCACCTATTCATGTTTATCATAAAGTATTATGGGATTCCTAGTTCGCCCCTCACTTCTATCAGATTTTCCACG
Organism: Pinus taeda; assembly: GCA_000404065.3. Taxonomy (NCBI): domain Eukaryota; kingdom Viridiplantae; phylum Streptophyta; class Pinopsida; order Pinales; family Pinaceae; genus Pinus; species Pinus taeda. The sequence goes on along the minus strand of APFE030356829.1, from coordinate 238,654 downwards.
GGCTTATCTTACTCCTATATAGGATGATATATGTTGAAGAACCCCCGAGGTGCTCACCCGAAGCGCAAATAGACAACATCCCCATCGCAAGATGGTTCGGGGAAGAATGATTCACTTACATTAGAGTGTTTGGGAGCACCATGCCTCCACATGTCCTACCTCTATATGTCCCCGACAAACTTTTGGCTCGGGAAATTGCCTATTAGACCTGCTTAGAAGGTGGCCTGACCAAGGAGCTTAAAGACAAGAAGAAGGCCATATGGCCTCAGTTTCCTCTAGCTTGTGGGGCCTTCTCATTGTTCAATGTAGGACACGCTTTCGCTGAAGTGGAGAATGTGACGTCTCTACAGCTATTTAAATTCCCCTCTCGGCCTTTTGACCTAAATAACGTTGCCCATGATTTCACTATTAATGTCAGAATAAAAGTATTCGTTGGAAAGAAAGATTTATTTGATGATTTGTTTAAAAGTAAAAGCTCACTCCAGGAAGTTTTGCGAGAAGCTCGGTCGAGGTTGTCCCCAGATGACCTCCAAAGATTTTTGTTATACAGAGAAAGAAGGCTAGCTATTGTTCCTCTAGAAAAGCTGTGACTGCTTGCCAGAGAGCCTACTCCCAATGTTAGCCTCAGTGGAAACTCCAGTACTTCCAAATACAAATCTGACGCTGCCCAAGGAATGCCTGAACGTTCTAAAAAGTCGACAAGCGACCAAGGAAAAAGCGAAGAAACAACTAAAGATATAGCTCAGTCAAGTGCAATGTCGCAACAACAAGTTATCGCCTCCCCACCAATAGATGTCCCCCATCCCGTCATTAAATCGCCACTCGTCACAACAAAGCTCGACAAAGAATGGGAAAAATTCAACGAGCTAATCAGCCTTGAAGGGGAAGTCCCAAGAACACCTGTGAGCAATGCACAGGTAACACAGGAAATGGTTTCGACCATGGTCGGTAGTGTCTCAGAAATGGAGCACAGTCATATCGCTTCGCCTTCTGAGCTGCTACTTAGTGTAGAGGAAATTCCCCCACTGGATGTATTCTATAGTCTCCAACATAAAGTAGTTGTGAGGAGACAAAGAAAGAAGATAAAGCTAGAGAATACACTCTCACAGGACGCTGAACATTTATACGTCTTATGGAAAGACCCTAACAACAACTCGATAGAAAATCTCACGAAGTTATCTCAGAACGCAGGAGCATACGCTTCTGCGACTATCGACAAGGCATCAGAAGTTTAGCAATTGTTGAGGGAACAAGAAAACCAAATACAGCTACTACAACAATAGCTACAACAAGCCAATGCTAGTATTGAAGCGTCCAAACAACTCGAGAAACTACAAGAAGACTTTCAGCAGATGCAGATAAGCTATCAAAGAAGCCTAGATGAAAAAGGAAAGAAGTTGCAAGCTTTACAAGAAATACACAAGGACGAGCCCAAGCTTGCCGAATTTGTTTCAGAGTCTACTAGCTTAAATGAGCAACTTCTGTAGCAACAGGAAGAGTTGGGATGTAAAATACCGCAGTGGAATCACTATTCCGAGCTAAGCAACAAACTCACCAATCAAGTGATGGACTTGCGGAGTGACTACGACCAGATTGACAGACGAGTGACAGAGTATGTAGCTTGGCAGGATGGAGAGGAAGGGAAGAGAGAAAATGCACCTAGAATAAACGAGAGCCATAAAGAATTGCTCTTTAGCAAATGGGACGATCAAATCAGGCAGGCAGAACATGCGGCGAAGACAGCGGCGACACAGGCAAGCGTTCTTATCGACTGTGTAAATGAGAATTTACACAGAGCCAACTTAATCACAGAAACCACCCCGAGGTACCTACCAAACAAGTCACGAATGGAGGTAGAATGGAAGCAGAAGGCGCAGGAAAAGGGAAAAGAGATCCAGGCATTGAAAAGGTTGAATTGGGAGTGTTACTGGGCACATTTAGTCAAGCCACACAGTCAATGGATGACTGTGAAATGCATCATAAACTCAGCCGAGGAAATAGTGCCAGCTCTCATAGATTTTGTTTTCGCAATCCAGCTCAGTGCAGAAGTCAGCCAACCGACTCTTCTCAAATCCATGATGAACACTTGCAGTTTTAAGGACCAAATTCAGAAGTAGCTTATTTTTAGTAATTTGTTGTTTCTTTTTATTTAGATTAGAAAAAGGACGGTCATTTGAAAACCGTATCCAAAATTTGTAAACACTATTATTTAGAATTAGGAAGTAGTATTTTAACCCTTCTCATGCATTTAGAGAAGGGTCCAGAGATTTGTCAAAAACTTATCCTCAGAACATGCACTTATGCACCCTCATAGGAGGTTTTGATGAATGGATGGATCGAGATTCATTTTTACTTGCATTTTGATATCTACTACTGATGTTGCACTTTTGTACTCCTGGTAGATTTTAGAACAAGTAGAGATAGATCGTTTTTGCTTGAAGCTTATGGGTAGAATTAGTCATAAATGGTACTTTTATCTCTTGGCAATTCCTACTTGTGTTCTTTAAGTGATTTATAGTTTCAGTTGTTTATATGTTATTGCATGAATGTATGGGTTATCATTTGGCACTTTTGTACGGTGGAGTCATATTGTTTATGTCTGACATATGAATTGCTTATTATGCGATATGTTGTTCACAACTGTTTTGCCTAACTTCTTATGCAAAGTGGTTTATCTTTAATGATTTCTATTCTTATGATAGCTGAATGATCTTTATTACCAGTTATTGTTCGAAACCTTTTTAGATCGCATAATGGAATATATACAATCCCGGGTTAGAATAGATTTGATGTGTTGTTTCTCACTAGATTACAATAGCATAGAGTAAAGTTAAAGAATCTGAATTAGATTAGCTTTAAAAGTACTCTTAGATCAGCATTATTCAACTCTACACACACACACACACCCAGATCGGGAAAATGGTCCCGTTATCCCAAATCGAACCCGCTATACCAAACAGATAAGGAGCTGCCAACCAAGGTCCGGACCGGGTGGGTATCCCCCTTGTTGTCGACCCGATTTTTGGGGCTTCAACAGAACGCTACTATGAAGAATCCTTTTGACCCTAGATGTAAGTCAATGCTTCCTTTGGGCTTCCAATGATACTTGATCCACGTCTGTAAAGCCTTTTTTGTGGGCTATAGTCCCATAAATCTACAAATAATGGCGTAGGTTCCCATGTGTTCCCTGTGCTCCTACATAGCAGGATCATTTAATATTACTTGAGGAGTGATTTCTACTTTTGGTTTGCAAGGTCCTTTCTGTTTCTTGTCTCTTGAGCCCAAGCTTTTGTCTTCTTCCTCTTTGTCCTTGGTACTGCTATTTTCTTTTGTTCTGGTCCCATCTCTTTCCTTTTCAATGCCCTTGTTACTATTGTTCACATCGCCTTTACTAGTTTCAGTTGGAGATTTACTTCTGTTGGCCACTGCATCTTTGTAGGAGGGAGCCACGCTCCCTCCCCTGCCACTCTCCACTAGAATTGAACCCTGCTCACTGTGGTCGCCCTGGTCGCTACGTATCTCCTTCCACCATCTTCGAATTTAATCATGTTTATACATGATTATTTGATCAAATATACTAGTTTGATTTCTTGTGACAGGAAGTAAACATGATTGCAAGCGTACCTTATTGACGATCTACGAATGAGGTATGACTTTAATTTATTTCAATTTATTTTGAACCTAATGGAAATTATGTTCTCGATATAGGAAAGCATGAACATGCTCGGTTGGGTGGTTGAAATCAACTACAAGAATTAGCAGCAATGACAAAAGGAATTGGAGCATATAGTGGTATGCTAGTAAAGAACTTCAAGAGCGGGGCCAATGTGGGACACTGGTACCCAGTAGTGTCAATTGATTTCCATGAGAATTCTATGACAGACATGATGTTTTGAGGCAGGTATATGCCTTGGTTGTTTGAATTTTTGATGTGAGGAAGCCCTGCCAAGGAATGGATCACACAGGATAAGAGATGTCAGGGAACTTTGAAAGTGAGTGATTGCATGGAAGGGGGGTCACTGGATTTCCTGAGGAACTGTGTAGTAGAGAAGGGAAGGCTGGGGATATATTTGTTTTGGTCATGAGCATTGTGATATGGAATCATATGCATATTACGAGTGCGACCTGTAGCAATGAGTCAATAACTATTCACTAAGAGGACAAGTTGCATAGGATTATATCGTTGGACATTGACTGTGGCAATGGATTCTAGACTTCCTGGGAAAGAGGTGAATCCTAGCATTACTTTGAGGGTGGAGGTGTGAGACTCTGGATTCTCTTGTTGATTGATATAGGCATTGTATCCTTTTATTTTCTAGTTTAGTAAACATGTATATGTGTATATGTGGTTATTGTAAATAATGTAATGATTTGTGTTATAAAGATCCAACAAATGGTATGTTTGTCATGTTGTCATGTTTTGAGCATGTCATTCATTGTAAATACGGCAATGAGCTAAGTATAAAGCTCCATGGGTAGTATATGTTCTTTTCAATAGTTTTACTAAGGTCTTGGTGTGGCTTAACACCAAGGTTGGTGTTCCCCAAGGGGGAGGGTTCTGTAATAGCCCTAGTGAAACATTCTATGTAATAAAAGTTAATAGAGGAAAGAAATAAGACCATGGGTAAGATACATGTATTTAAAGCCGAATGTTGGGCAAATATATCCTAGTGGGCATCACTGGATGTGTTTTTGGCTAAAGGAAATTGACAAAGGCATAAAAAGAATTTTTGGCACATTTATTTATGAAAATAATGGAAATTAGGAGAAAATCAAGGTGAAAGGTCACAGGTTGCATCTAAGGAGGAAAATGAAAAAAACTAGTGGAAAATGAAGAAAATAGAGGCCTCATTGATAAAAAATCTTATGAGGATCAGTTGGAAGCCCTTGGCTCAACCTTTTGCTCAAGTTCTGGGGCAAGGAAGGAAAAGAGAGGAAGGGAAGGAGAAGGAAAGGAAAGGAAGGAAAGCAAGGATCAAGCAAGGAAAATCAGGATCAAACATCTTCAACAGGAATACTTGCAACTAACATATTGCATGTGTGATTTCCTAGCCAATTTTGACATGAATGGATTTTCATGTTAGTGTATGGTTCTCTTGTTGTCGGTGGCATAGTTTTGCCAGTTATGACAGTGGATTTCAGCCTAGCCTTTCCTTTTCTAGATGCCATGGTGTGTTAGGATGTTTATCTCAGTTTTGAGCTTTGGAATTGCTGGATGGATTTCGAAATCTGGGGCAGAGGTGCTCTCAAGGTTCATTCCCAAAGGCCTAGCAATCCCTTGACCGATTTTGGCATGATACATGGTAAAGCCTGAGGGAGGAGTCTCAGTTTAGGGCCTAGTGATACAGTGTGGATTACGGTAAAGCTTGAGAGTATAGTGTCTTAGTTTAGGGCCCAGTGGTCCATGATTAGATTGCAGTAAAGTGTGAGAGACAAGGAGACAAAAAATTCCTCAAGGATAGTGATGGATTCCACATGAACTTCCAAGTTCAGTTCGGTTTTTTGATCGAAGCACCATTTTTTTGGTGTGATCACGGATTGGCGAGGGTGGAGGTGGTTTAACCTCTAGATTCCATTGGTTATTTTTGGATTTTTTTATCCATTGGATACCACATTCATGTTTGGAATATGGCATGCGGGTGACTGTGTGAAAGAAATATTTGGTTAAATCATGTCTACCGTCAAGTGATAAGTGGAAGTCTCAAACCTGGTAGGATTTGCCTATGACTAATGAAAGATAAGATCTCTTGATTTTTTACTTGTTTATATGTGGATTTAATGGTTGTTATATCTCTGTTATTTCCATGGTTTTATGCTAGTTATAAGCATGGTTAATTGACTAGTTCATGTCATGTTTACTTCACGAATTTACTAGTAATTTTTAAAATGATGGATGCAAGAACTAATTGATGTCATAATAGTTCAACAGAGAAGTTGGTAATCATTTTTTTCATGTTCCATAATATTTTTCACTCATTCATGTTTTTTCTTGTATCCTAGACCTATATATTACATTGATGTCAAGTGTTTGACAAAATGTCAGTCCCAGTTGGGGAGGTCAGGCCTAGTCATCAATTTTAATTTAGATTTATTAGTCTTGTCATCATGTGTTTGATGGATTCTATAAATTACAGCAAGTTTTGGATAGTTTTCGTAATTCTAGGCTAGATAAGTGCCTTAAATTCCGTAGACGTTGGCACAAGTCTATTGGGAAAATCCCTTAAATGTAGACATGCAAGACTATGAGAATCTAGAGGTCCCTAGACAATTTCATTCCCATAGCATGAGAGCATCCAAAGGTCAAGAGGTCTAAAAAGTTAGTGGGACCTAGGGGTAGGATGTCTGAGTGGGTTAGATGCCTCCTGGAGAGTTATTGCTGATGTGGAAGGTAGAGTTGATGTGTTTCCATTGATTCCATTTCCTTAAGGTCACCAATGAGGTTGAAACATATCATAGTAGCCTATCGTTGCATGTTTACCCTAGTTGGTTGGTTACTTGGGTAGATGTGGGAGGAGGGTGGTTACAGAGTGGTATCAGAGTGTGGTTGCACTCTCCTTGGGTGAATGTGTTTTTCATTCATACATGTCAATTGCATATGTGTTCTGTATGTTTGTGGATTATGTGCTTGTTGTGTATGCATGTTGGTGGTCATTGTGGAAATTGTGTTGCCATGTGGAAGTTGAGGGTGTGGTTATTGAATGTGATTGTCACAAGTGCATGTTGATTATGCATTTGTTATGAATTTCTGTGTCTATATGCTGTTAGTAACGCATTGTCATGGTGAAGGATGTCATGCATGAGGTCATTGTATGCAATTAGGTCATCATGACGCTATTGGTAAGTTATGATGATAATGTGCTGGTTGAGATAGAGTAGGAGATGCAGATCATTAAAGTAAAGTTGCACCATTGGACCTAAAAGAGAGAACATGTTGTCATACATGTTTGTATGTTGGGAATGGAGGTATGTATTTAAATATTGTTATATGCATTATGGTTATGTGTATTCCTTTCATTCTATTGATATTGTGGTTACATACATGATAGATGCTAGCTAATTAGTGTAGTCATATGCACATGTGTTAGATAGTGATGAATGTTAGTGACCCATGGTTGTATGTATTTTTGTTGTTGATTTTTGTTAGTTAACTTGATAATTAAGTTATATGTTGTTGATGAAAATGATATATAACTTGTTGTTGTTATATGCTAGTAAACTTGATGATTAGGGTTATTACGTTAAGACCTTGACGATATGTGTATCGTACTGAGTTGGATTGGTCTATGAAAATGGTCAAGGTTATGACATTTAGGCATGAGTTAATATGATGTGATATTATGTTATACTAATCTAGACTGGCTGTGTAGATGTGATTATTATGTATGAATGACAATTGTTTATGCGTTTATAATGTGAACATGTTAACTAATGAGTATTATGGGTATCATGACCTTCTTTATGTTTTAGTTGATATGTCCTAAAGTTATATCATGCTAATCTAGATTGATTGTGCAGAAAAGATAACCTCCCTTGATATACATTAAGGTATGATTTTTCGTATGTCATATATTTGGTGTATATCATGTTTCCTAGTGGATTTATTTAACATGGTATGTTTGGAAGTTGGTTGAATGTTTGTTGAATTTCATAATATGATTATGTGTTCAAATTATCTTGTTTTAAGATGATTGTACTAACACATATGTGTTGAGACAGTTGATATGTACTTGAGTGTAATAGGTGATAGTTGTAGCATTATGTCTAATGACTATGATTCGACTATGGATTATGACATTATTATTAGTCTTGGTAAAGCGTTGTTTCAAATTGATAGATATGATTGTCTTGATATTTGGAACAAGTGATTGACATGTGTAAATAGTTGCAGGAAACATGCTTAGTATTAGCATGAAAATGTAGCAGTTGATGTGTTTATATAACTAACAGTTGCATGATGTGACAATACATAGTAAGCCTTGATTGCAACAAGGTAACAAGGTTAAAAGAAAGGAATTGGAAAATAATTCCTTTGTCTATGTTTGGAAACCCTAATTCCAAATGAATGATTTCTTTGCATATAAGAAATGTTCTTAACCTTGATTTTGTCTAACATTATGTGGATATGTTCTATAGTTATCAACATGTATTTGACATGTACATCAACTAGTTTCTAGTTATGGGTAGATCTATCAAGGGAATTTGAGTCCCTTTAGAGATCGCATGAACTATTCAGTCACAATGAAGTGTGATTGGAACAATAGGACAAAAAACTTGTGTATTTTTATGCTTATTTAAGCACTAAAAGTTATGTGTTTATGGTAGTATGATGCAAGAGATTGAATGGAAAAGGAGATTGCCATGAAATATCGAAGAAGGCTTAGGTTTAGCTTTCCCTTGGAAGCACTGGGAACCATGGGGATTGATTCATGGCGTACGTTGAAGAACAAAATTGTTTATTTTTTACACCTTCCCTAAATTCCATAAACTTTATTTTCTTCCTTTTTTTATCATAATAACCCCAATAATTTGTTAAATTGCAAGGTTATTAGAAAATTAAGGTACCTAATCAACTTGTATTCATGATTTCATTGTTTCCTTACTATTTGAGTTCATATTTACATGAGCTACTACATTGCACTAATCCTACAGGTAATGAGTGATTATGTAGCTTATTTGAAGGATCTATAGGTTTTGAGATACTATTTAATGAGCGACATATATCGAAAAGTAGCTGAAAATATGCATAACGATAGCCACCTATCCTCATGGTCCATCATGATGATAAGGGTACCGTATGAATAGATCAACGTGGAAGTCAACCTAGCGGAAAAGGAGCTCAAGGTGAATTAGGCGAGCGAGAAGATTTATGATAAGGACAAAGCTGATATTTTTCCTCATGATTTGCTTCTCCAATAGAAAATTATGAAGAACAGTTATTTCAAAATTATCTTATGTCATTTTTAGGATTTCTATCGAGAAGGGTAGCTGTAAAAATATCTAAATAGTTTATCAAAGGAGGTTATAAAACCTACCTCTCGGCATGACAAAACTGGCTGATTATTGTTTTAAAAACACTTTTTTCATTTATAAATTGAAGCTCTACTATTCCTATACTTATTGCATTGATGCATATTTGATTCCTGATTGATTATTGCTTACCTTCAACTCACATAAGGGGCCCCTAAGAGCTGTAAGGTCTTATTTTACTTTTACTATTACCATTTCAGTTTTACATTTTGGTTTTTGTAGAATTAATTTACTGCTACTAATCTTTTAATTTTGATTTTCGTAGAATGCCTATGACAATGAGAACAATTTTGTTACGGATTTTTCTAAAGATTTGTTTTCTAGACTTAATCATTTCACATGAAATAAATCAAATAGGGATCTATTGTGCATATGAAGAGGTGAATTATTTGATTTCAATTAGATTTATAATCCTTCCAAAGCTTTATGAGTGTGATTCAGATTTGAGAGTGTGGTATTTTATTTTTGTACTTAAGATTAGCTTTATTTTTGTTAGTGTGAAGTAGATTTAATTGTGTTGGTGTGATATTTTATTTCTGCAATTTAGATTAGTTTTATTTTCTGCAAATGTAAAGAAATTTTGGATTTTGGATTTTGGATTTACTTCTGCACTTCAATTTAGTTTTTTATTCTATCAGTGTGATATTTTACTATCTTTCAAGAGTGATAATTTCTTAGATGAATCATGTCCATTGAAACATCCTAATTTAATTTGATAATTTACTCACATAATAAAAAATCCTACCACAAATGGTGCACATACACTTCATTGGTTTACAAGCCCTGGTTGATAATTTATGCAATAATTGAACCTCAATTAAATTATCAAACATTTTGGTGTCGTTTCCGGGGAAGTGTATATAGGATTTTCTTTTAGGAATCTTTCACTAAAAAAATAATTGATAAAAACATATTTATGCATAGAAAATTATATTCTAAGGGTAGGTTTATTAGTGGAGGTATAGGTTCCATTCCAATGTCACCAATAACTCCACCATGACCTCGTAGTACCACACAATCCACTGAAACTGATATTCCAACATTGGCAGGTAGACTTAGGCATCCTAAAGTACAAAGATTTGAAATCTAACCAAAAGATTCACCAACTTATTCTATTTAAGTTGAAGTAGACGAACCTACATCCCCAATAGAAGGAGTAATATTTTTATCTTCAACTATAGAACCAATTCTAGGAAAAGAATTGGAATTCCCTAGGGAAGGAGAAGAAGAAGAAGATTATTTTATTCCATTGATACAAGAACCAAAATAGGTGCTAGAATATCCAATTGAAGAACTCTACATTAGCTCTAAAGAATCTATAATGGTAGAGGTAGGAGAAGGTGAAGTACATAATGTAAATGATGAATTTAGGATTGGAGGTGGAAGAGGTAATGGAGGAAGAGGTATATGGGGAGGTAGAGGAGGAGGTGGAGGAAGATGTGGTAGGGGAGCGGCAAAACCTTTTGGGTTTGCCATCCTAGATGAAGATACCACAGTTACAATGAAAAACATATCACTCTCCATCATCCCTAATTTTCATGGAGTAAGACATGAGAATCCTGAAACATTTATTTTTGAGTTTGAAGTCTTATGTAGATCTATGACTACTTGCTTGATTATAAAAAATTTAAATTGTTTCCAGCCACTCTTAAAGACAAAGCACTTAAATGGTTTATGGGATTAGGAACACATACCATAAGAACATGGGAAAAAATGAAAGATGTGTTCTTAGAAAAATGCAAAGGCTATTGTATGCCTCATAACCTTAAAGATGAAGTCTTTAAAATGATGCAAAAAGATGATGAAAATATTGAGGATGTTATTGAAATATTTTCTTATAGTGTTAAAAGGGCTAAACTGTATAATCTAGATGAAGAAACTTGAAAGATATTTTGCTAAAATCTGTTAGCGATGAGTGGGTAGATCTTCGCAATTTAATAGGAAAAAGAGATGTTTCTCAGTTATCATTTAGAGAAATTTCTGAATTGTGTGTACACATCTCAAGAGGAAAGGCTAGAACTAGGAAAAATCAAAGGGGCCGTATTATATATAGGTTTAATAAATTTGTAGTTGGGATAGTAAGTAGAGCATACATAGGAAATGTTTTTGACAATTTCAAAACAGATATGTTAGGGAGTATTAGTGATCGGATATATACTCTTAAGGTTCAGAACAAGAAAAATGTAGAAAATGTTGCATGATCAATTTTTTGTCCTAAATGGAAGAAGAAGCATTCTCTATGAGAATGTCCACTTGATAGTGTAGAAATATGTGTTATCTATGAATAAGTCCATATCATAAAGGAATTCCCTTCAATTCCTAGACTTAAAGTAGTCTTGCAAAATGAAGTTGAAGCAAGCCAAGTTGAATCACTTTGTTTTATTGGTAAGAGACAATGGCCACCACAACAACCAAATATGGTACAAGATCTTAATCCTCAATACCAATATTTTGTACAACCTCAGAACAATTGGAATACTCCAATTCCTTTGAAGAATTGGCCACCTAAAAATATAGCATGGACACAAGGTTGGAAGTATCCTCCTAGGAATCCTCAATATAATCAATTTCAACAACCATTTATTCCATATCAACCTCCATACTATCCTCCGCAGTCAAACATTTTTCCATAATTTCAAAATAAAACTCAGCCTTCCAATCAACCACTTCAATTACCATCCAAATCATACCCCTAAAAAACCAATCAAATACCTTCTCAGCCACTACCAAATCCAAATAATAAAAATTCACAACCTGTTTACAACATAGAATGTCAGAATTTCCAAGATTGCATGATATATCCATTAGATATAAACAGTGTCCAACATATATCTGTTAGAGTTTTGGAAAATAATTCACCATCTATTGTTATTCAGGAATCTAGAGAGGATGAACCACCTGAAAAAGAAATATCTCTTAACCAAGAATAAGTTCGTTAGAAAGAGAGAACCGTTGTGCATGATACCTCAATAATTCAACTCCCATTGCAAAACAACTTTCCGTTTCTATTCAAAATCCACCCTTTCCTAAAAGGCTGAAAATTGACAAAGGAATAGGAAAAAAAATTGCATTTCCTAAATATAATATGCTAGATGAATTAAAGAATGTTTGCATCAAAATTCTTTTGTTACAAGCTATAAGGGAAATATGAATATTTGCAAAAACTATTAGGGAGCAAAGCATTAAAAAACCAGGAAGAAAAATAAAAGAAGTTAAAAAAATCCAGTTAGTTGGAAAAATTGCAGATATTATGATGGGAAAACCCGCAGTCGAAAAATATCTTGATCCAAGAATTCCCATCGTAAAAAAAGAAGAAAAATATTAATGGTGTCGATATTCCAAACACATTGATTTATTTTAGAGTAGCTATGAACATCATGAGTAAAGAAACTATGGATCAATTAAAAATTTCTAATCTTCAAAACAAACCAACATTGATACAGTTAGCAAATAGATCTATTATCAAACTAGATGGTGTATTAGAAGATGTATCAGTCTCTTTGGATTTTTGGGAATATCCTATTGATCTTATGATTTTAATTCCCAAGAATAATTTAGGAGGACATCAATTTATTGTAAGAAGACCATGGTTAGCTACAATTGATGATTTTATAAGTTGTAGATCTGGTGATATGTTTATCTATGATGGAAGATCTACTAATAAATTCACATTATACCCTCATGCAAAAACAACAATAGAAGTAGACAATGAAGTTTGGATAGATCACCGGGGATTCACTTAGTGAAACTCGAACATATCACGTGCTTTCATGGAACACCCTTAATTCAACTACATATTGGAAAATCCCTCTAAAAATCACATTATTTAACTCCCCTACCAATATGAACCCAATACAACTTCCCAATTTAAAAAATCCCTACTTTCATTATATATTGTAGGTGTCTAGTTTTTCATTAAAAATTTTTATACCCATTTATATTTTTTCATTAACTATAAGATCGATTTTTTATATTTTCGAATATAAAAACCCTTTACCCCTATATATCCCCCAATATATTATGTAATTTTTTTCTCAATATATATCCCCCAATATGAACCCACATGGTATGATATTTCTCCCCCAATAAAGACCCCGTGGGATAGATGATGATAATGAATATTTTCATATAGAACCAGTATTTGATACTTTGCAGATAGATGAATTTCAAATTTTAAATCTAATGAATAATAATGATTGTCCTCATATTTTGTACAAGATCAAAAATTTCAAGAACAATGCAATGTTGAATATCTATCATCACATCAAATGGATTTACATTCTATGGAAAATTTTGGCAATTATTTAAAAGAAATATTTCTAAGGAAAACTTTGAACATTAATGAAAATTTAGGATAATCCCAAAAGAAAGAATTGACAGAAATGTTACAAGGAAATTCCTCTACCTATGCATGGGAATACACTGATATGAAAGGATTTGATCCTAATACTTTTATGCATTATATCTATATTGAAGAAAATGCCAAACTAGTTCCACAACCCCAAAGAAGGATTAATCCAAATTTAAGGGAAATTGTTAAAGAGGAGTTACAAAAGTTGTTGAAAGTGAATTTCATTTACTGAATATTAGATAGGCAATGGGTCTCAGCATTTGTGATTGTTCCAAAGAAAAATGGAAAATTGAGAGTATGCATTGATTATAGGGAATTGAATAAAGCTACTTTGAAAGATCATTTTCCTCTTCCCTTTATAGATCAAGTCCTTGATACATTGGCAGGGAAAAAATATTTTTAATTCTTGAATGGTTTTAGTGGATACAACCAGATCCAAGTGGCTCCAGAAGATCAATACAAAAAACAAAATTCATGTCCATGGAGAACCTATGCTTTCCAAGTACGTCCTTTTCAACTATGTAATGCACCTACAACATTTGAAAGGGAAGTTCTAGGCATTTTTTTTTATCTAATTCATGATTGTGTGGAAGTTTACATGGATGATTTTATTGCCTATGGTAATTCTCTAGAAGAAGCTCTTCAAAATTTAGAAAATATTATCATTATATGTAAAGAAAAAAATCTCTCATTAAGCTTGAAAAATGATTTATGATGTTCATTGAGGTAATTTCTTTAGGCCACCACATTTCAGGAGATGGAATTAAAGTGATTCATCTAAAGTAGAAGTTATTTCTAAATTATCAATTCCTACTTGTAAAAGAGATGTTAGAAGTTTTCTTGATTTTACGGGTTACTACAGAAGATTCATAAGAAAATTCACAAAGATAGCCTCTTCACTATTCAAATTACTTACAAAATACTATGAATTCATTTGGAATTTTGATTGCCAAAATGTTTTTGAAACATTGAAAGAAAATATCTCTGAAGCACATATCTTAAGAGGACCAAATTGGAGTCTTCCTTTTCATATTTCAACTAATGCTTTAGATATAACTTTGGGAATTATATTAGGTCAAAAATATTTGACACCTTATGCCATTTATTATATAAGTAAAAATTTGACTCTTGTAGAGTTTAATTATATTGTAACGGAAAATGAATTTTTAGTTGTTGTACATGCAATCAACAAGTTTCGATACTATATCATTGGATATGAAACTTTTGTTCACCCAAATAACTCTGCAAATAGATATTTAATGCATAAAACAATTACTAATGGAAGAGTTACAATATTTTTATTCTTATTACAAGAATTCAAAATTACTAATTTGGATAGGCCTGGAAAGGACAACAGAATTGTTGATTTTCTATCTAGAATCCAAAATAATAATAAGGATGTTCCTATAAAATATAATTTTCCTAATGAATACCTTTTTTAGTATGTTTTAAAACTCATTGGTTTGCTATTATTTCTAATTATTTGGCTACAGGGAAGTTACCATAATACTTGTATCCTTTAGAAAAAAGGAAAGTTATTCAAACCAGTGCATCTTATTCATGGATAAATGGAGAATTATACAAAACATGGTATGATATAATCATTCAAAGACATGTAAAACAAGATGAACTACTAGAAATATTAAAGGCATGCCATGATGAACCATGTGGAAGGCATTTTACTGATAAGAGGACTACCTATAAAATCCTTCACTTAGGATATTATTGGCCTTCTCATTTTAAATATGCCAAAGAATATGTTAAGAGATGTGATAGTTGTCAAATAATGGGAAAGCATATTCCTTCAGATGAGATGTCTTTACAATCTTAGGTACTTATTGAACTGTTTGAAAAGTGGGCTCTAGATTTTGTTGTTCCAATCAATCCACCATCAAGACAAAAAAATGTACATTCTTTTTTGTACATATTATGTCACAAAATGGTTAGAAGCTAAAGCACTTCCTTTTTCTACTGAAAATGTTGTAGTTTTATTTCTTTTCGAGGACATTTTTACTCATTTTGGTGTCCCAAGGGAAATTGTGACAAATCAGGGTGCTCAGTTTACATCCAATTTAGTGCAAAAGATAGTGGAAGAATACAAGATCAAACATCGGAAGTCCACTCCATATCATCAACAAGCAAATAGACAAGTTGAAGTTACTAATAAAGTAATTGAAGCAATTCTTACCAAAACTATACATTTGCATAGAAGGGATTGGGCTGAAAATATTCCAGAATATTTATGGGCATATTGTACCACATGGAGAAACACAACGGGAGATACTCCTTATGAACATTTTTATGGGAAACAAGTCTGTTTTCCTATTGAGTTTCAAATTAAGACCTTCAAAACAATAGTCAAATTGGGTCTTGATCTATCAGAAGCCTAAAAATAAAGAATGGAGAAATTGAATAAGCTTGATGAGAAACGACAAGATGTTATTCACATAACCAGTATAATCCAACAACAAAGATCAATATGGCATGATAAGTTTATCAAAGATAGAAAATTCAAACTAGTTGATTGGGCATTGCTTTTTGATTAATTTAAAGAATTTCAAGGAAATTTAAAACCCATTGGCTTTGTCCTTATGAGATTGAAGCTGTCTTTGATAATGGAGGAGTTAGAATTGAAAATATTGATGAATCAAAAGTAACATTCCTTGTAAATGGTCATAGGTTATGAATATATCATAAACCATTAACAAATGAAGATTTCATAAGAAATCTGCAAGATAATCTTGATTTGAAGTTTATCAACGAATATTTTTCTTGCTCACCAACTTAGCCTTTTACTTTCTTTGAAAAAATAAAAAATAAAAAAATAAAAAGATGTATAAACATGAAAACCAACATTGTTGGCATGTTTATACAAAAAATACAAGTTTAAAACCAAGAATTCTTGGCAGCATAGATTTTCTTTTAATTTCCCTATTCTTGTTACATTTTGTCTTATTCCTCTTTGCATAAATAAGGAAACTATAGAATTGTCAATAATCTGTAGCTCACATGAAATTTCGTAGTTGACTTGAAAAATCACAACCAAAATAAATGAACATTAAATTCAAGGCAACATGAATGGAGATCACAACTAAAGCACCCTGAGCAACCTACAAAAAGAGAAAATTAGTAAGCTAGAATAAAAGGTATGTAAATATTAGTTAAATAAGTAGGGATAAACATTGAGTTATGAAACAAATAGATGATTATAATTGTTGCCTTCACCATATTATGTAATGTGTTAGGGTCCAACCCTAACCCCCTTATTTATGTAATAGGATCAAATCATAGTTGTAGTTAAGTAAAGAGTCAATAAAGCCCATATTAATAATTGTAAGTGGTTGACCTGCATTTAAATAAGGGACCACAGTTAGTTGCAAATGGGCCATGGTATTAGATAGATGGTATTAATAAGAACCATGGTATTGACCCATGGTATTGCATGAATGAATCCTATATAAAGTATAGAAACTCCCCTCGAGGAGCATTGTGTCTTATTTTGTAATTGAGCCTAGCTCTATTGGAGGTTTCCCCCTCGAAGAGGTAAGTGAACATTGCTTTCATTTCTAAATAATAAAATACTTGTTGTTATTTCTTATTGTTCCATGTTTTGGGTATATTTCTTCACATATTGCATATTCTGGTATCTTCTTGTAGGTCAAGAGCATAACAAGTGGTATCAGTGCACTTTCCAGGGCCGATGGGATCTCCATTTTTAGCAAAACAAAATTTGGCTAGAGATGTGTTCCAGCGTCTTTGAACCATGAGATCTATCGTTGAGAGCATAAACCTATAGATTTAGGGAGGCATGCATGCAGAAAATACAATATGTGGTCATGCTTGTTGGACTCCCTTGTAAGATCTATGGGTACCCCTTCGAGTAGTAGTGCATTAGACAGAACTGCATATGGACTGTCTTCCAGGTACCCTCTGGGTCTATCGGAAACCTCTAGGATCTCTTGAAACCTCACCATAGATAAACCATCAGCCATCTTGTTGCTACAGTACACCGAGAACAACACTCAGGGAGATTACTCACGTGTATGATAGGGTAGTTGGGTTGTACGGCTAAGGGTACGGTTGATCCTCCTTGGTTAGTGCCCTGAAATATTGGGCCGATTATTACTGTCGTACCCTTATGTATATTGCAATCTGTAGCACCTGACACTCCTTCAGACCATAGTTCCCTTGTCTCTCTCTAGATCACGCATCATATTTTCTAGATCAACTCTAGCAGGTGGGGTTTTGTTGCAGCCGCAAGAATTAGTTCCTCCATTCAGATCTTTCAGATCCGCCATTTAGACCTATCAGATCTGCCAATCATATTTATTAGATCTGTGATTTAGATCTAGCAACAGGGGCTCAAGCACTACCACATTCCTACTCATACTCTAAAATTGAGGGTTAGCCGATAGATCAAACTATTTGTGTGCGCCCCTATACCTGGGCATGATTCTCACAGGACTTTGGGCAAAATTGACCTTTCTGGGATTCGGCTATTGCAGTATTCCTAAGAGAGGAGTAAAACTCCTTTTGGAGTAAAAAAATAAAAAAAATAAAAAAAATTTTGAGACCCTCTCGGGATGCTTATAGGAGACTTAGCCCATAAGAATCAGGTCAATGAGTTGAGCAAGGTGGTACCATTCACTTGTTAGCATCAAAAATTTCAGGCGGTCCCAAATTTGAAGTGCACTCAATTAGTGCATGGTACAAACCAGAGCTCAAGCTATGGCCAATGAGAAGATCGACACCCTTGAACAAAAGTTGGATGCAGTATTGTCGTCACTCAAGACCTTAGCTGACACACTCACAAAGGGAAAGTCGAACGAACACTTGGAGGCATATGATTTCAATGAAAACATTGAGGGCAAGTCTAGCCATTCTCTTCACCTCTTTGGCAACCACCAATAGTCCCAGACACGACAACCCAAGCTGGACATGTATAAATTTGATGGCTCTCATCCGGCCACATGGCTAGCATAGATGGAGCAATATTTCACACTGAATCACATCAGAGATGATGCGACTTAGCTTAGTGTGGGTACCATGTACTTGGACAATGAAAGATGGCAATGGTGGTAGTGGCATCAACGTTGCTATGGAAGGCTCATGACTTGGCAAACATTCTCAAAAGCTCTTACGGATCACTTTGACCATGAATCTTTTTGGGTCGTCTCACTAAGCTCCAACAGACAGGAACATTGAACAAATATATTATAGCCTTTGAAGCCTTAGCCTTCCGCACAGGAGGTCTACACGATCAATTCTACTTGGAATATTTTGTCAGTGGTTTCAAAGAAGCCATACAAGCCCATGTCCAAGTGCAACACCAAGCCTCATGGCTGGATGCTTGTAAGATAGCTCGGGAAGTAGAACGTGCGTTAGCGGCCCAGTCTAATCACCAAAATTTCATAGCTAACGGTCGCTCCACCCAAGCTCAAAGCATTACCCAAACGCTCAAGGTTCAAAAGAAGTCACCAATAGAAATGGCAGAAAGAAGAAAGAAAGGATTGTGTTACTACTGTGATGATAAATACTCCCTCAAGCATAAACGCAAGGAGCCCAAATTCTTTCAAATTAATGCTACTGATCACAGTTCATCAGAGGAAGCCCCACCACTTAAGGAACCAGAGGAGGAAGATGAGGACAACCAGTCAGAAAATGTACCTAAAGAACCAATTATCTTGCTTCATGCCTTGCCAGGGATTTCTTGTCCCCAAACTATCAAAATCAGATGTTTTATTAAGCATCTCCCTGTAATAGTCTTGATTGACAGTGGTAGTATGCATAACTTTATCCATCAAAGAGTCGCGAAAGCAACGCATTGTTTTGTGAGAGTAGTCTCTAGATTTCAGGTCCAAATTGCTAATGGGGGGACAATGAAATGTGAAGACCACTGTTAAAATGTCAAACTTCAAATGGGGGATTATCAGTTAAAGACCCACATGTTTTTCATACACATGGGAGGGTGTGACATTGTCTTGGGTGTTGAATGGCTCTGTACACTCGGCTCAATCACAATGCATTTCCAGGAGTTATATATGAGCTTTAAGCAGAACACCACACACATACCCTTCATAGACTCTAGGCAGTTGATCCCTCTATAATTAGCTCGCATAGGATGGAAAAATTGTTAAAAAAGGGCCACCATGGAGTTATAGCCCAATTTAATGCCATCCAGGCCTTCGAACCCACTTCTCTTCATATTCATCCTGAGATGCAACAAATCTTAAACAACCATCTGCTAGTCTTTGACAAGCCTCATCAGCTTCCACCCTCGAGAGGGGAACATGAGCATAGCATTACTTTTCTCCCAAGGGCCCAACCACCAAATGTGCGCCCATATAGATATATGTTCACCCGAAAGAATGAAATTGAAAAAATCATTAAGGAACTCTTGGAAGCAAGCGTCATTCGTCCTAACATTAGTCCTTATTCATCACCTATGGTCATGGTGCTCAAGAAAGATGGGGAATGGCATATGTGTCTAGACTTCAGGGCCCTCAACAAGTTGACGGTCAAAGATAAATTTCCCATCCCAGATGTCAATGATTTGTTGGATGAACTAATTGGGGCTTAATTCTTTACTAAGCTCGACCTTTGCTAGGGCTATCACCAAATTTGCATGAAAGAAGTAGACATTCCAAAGACTACTTTCTGAACTCATGAAGGCCATTATGAGTTCCTAGTCATGCCATTTGGTCTTCGTAATGCCCCATCCACTTTTCAGAGCCTCATAAACCACCTGCTCAAACCATATCTCTGAAAATTTGTCCTTTTTTTCTTTGATGACATCGTCATATACAGCCGCACCTGGGCCACACATCTTCAACATGTAGATATGCTTTTGCAACTACTACGGAAGCATAAATTATCTGTCAAGATGTCCAAGTGCTCTTTTGGAATGGAAGAAGTTGACTATTTGGGCCACATTGTGGGGCATGAAGGTGTCAGGGTGGACCCCAAAAATATCCAAGCAATGCGGGATCGGCCTCAACCAAAGACCTTAAAGAGCTTGAGAGGATTTTTGGGTCTCACGGGCTACTATCGCAAATCTGTCTACAATTATGGTCACATTGCTAGACCCCTCACTCAATTCCTCAAGGAAAAATCATTTCTCTAGAATGATGAAGTGCAACAGGAATTTATAGCTCTCAAACATGCCATGTGTCCCACTCTTGTATTAGCACTACCCAACTTCACCAAATCTTTTGTTATTGAATGTGATGCTGCAGGTACAGGTATTTGGGCAGTCTTAATGCAGGAAGGTCGACCCTTGGCCTTCACTAGCCAACAACTAAGTGGGACAAATCTGGCACAATCTACCTATGAGAAGGAGATGATAGCCATCTTACATGCAGTAGATACCTGGTGACCTTACTTATTGGGGTGGCGCTTCCAAATCCGCACAGACAATCAAAGCCTTAAATATTTTTTGGGCAACTCTTATCCTCGCCACAAAGAAATAAATGGCTCGCCAAAATGCTGGGGTATGATTATGAGATAATTTACAAGAAAGGGCATGAAAATGTCATTGTAGATGCGTTATCACGCCAATTTGAGGAGGAAAGCACCCTGCTCGTAATCTCCCTTCCCATTCCAGAATGGATTGAAGAGGCTCACAAGGAATAGTTTTTACATCCTTTGCTCTCCCAACTCATTAATAAATTGTAGGCGGATCCAAATTTCACAACGGACTACTCTTGGTAGGATGAGATTCTTTACTACAAGGACAAAGTCGTGATATCACCAACATCCACCCTCAAAAATCACATTTTGGCATAGTTGCACTCATCTCCCATTGTAGGCCATTCAGGCATTCAGAAGACTTATGCTCACACTCGATGTTCATTATTTTGGACATGCATGAAAAAGGACATTCTAACTTTTGTAGCTGAGTGCGACATATGTTAGTGCCACAAATGAGAAACAGTCAAATCCCCAAGCACATTACAGCCATTGCCCATCCTAGCCTCAACCTAGACTGAGGTTTCTATGGACTTCATTATGAGTCTTCCGAAGTCAGGCAACAAGTCAGTCATCATGGTGGTTGGGGACAAAATTTCTAAGTATGCTCATTTTTTTTCCCTACTCCACCCTTTTACACCGACTTTGGTAGCTCAATATTTCATGGACCAGATCTTCAAATTGCATGGCATGCCCACTCCCATTGTGTCTAATCATGACTTAATCTTCACCAGTAACTTTTGGTAGAAACTCTTCAGGCTACAAGGTACCCAACTACAACTCAATACTTCCTATCATCCCCAAAATAATGGTCAAACTAAAGCAGTCAAAAAATGTTTGGAGACCTACCTTAGGTGTTTCACTTCAGAAAAGCAACATCTATGGGTACACTAGTTACCTCTAGCCGAATGGTGGTATAACACCAACTATCATTCCACCACCAAAATGACTCCATATGAAGCAGTTTATGGCCAACTCCCTCCTTCACCTACTTCTTATATCAAGGGATTCTCGAAGGTACAAATAGTGGATCAACTCCTATAGAACTACACAAAAATGTTGGCCCACCTCAGAGAGAATCTCCATTAACCTCAAAATTGCATGAAGTAACAGGCATATCAACATCATTCAGAACACCAATTTCAAGAAGGGGATAAGGTATTTTTAGACTGAAACCATATAAGCTAGCATCACTAAAAGACAAGGGTTGTTAGAAATTATCTCCAAAATTCTATGGACAGTATCAAGTACTTCAGCGCATCGGAGAAGTTGCCTACAAGCTTGCTTTGCCACCCACTGCAAATATCCATCCAGTCTTCCATGTCTCATGCCTCAAGAAAGTGATTGGGAACCATTATCGAGTTCAAATTAGTCTACCTGAATTGGATGAATAAGGGTAAATCTAGCTCCAACCTGAACAGGTTCTTGACATGCGAGAATGACACTTGTGTGGCCGCACAATCAAGGAAGTCCTCGTCAAGTGGAATGACACCTCTCTGGAAGATGCAACCTCGGAACTAGCCACTATCCTTTAGCATTTTCCATAGTTTCAGCCTTGAGGTCAAGGGTATTCTTATGGGGGAGGGCATGTTAGGGTCCAACCCTAAGCCCCTGATTTATGTAATAGGATCGAGTCATAGTTATAGTTAAGTAAAGAGTCAATAAAGCCCATATTAATAATTGTAAGTGGTTGAACCTGATTTAAAGAAGGGACCACATTAGTTGTAAATGGGCCATGGTATTAGATAGATGGTATTAATAAGAACCATGGTATTGACCCATGGTATTGCATGTATGAATCCTATGTAAAGGATAGAGATTCCCCTCGAGGAGCATCGTTTCTTATTTTATAATTGAACCCAACTCTATTAGAGGTTTCCCCCTCGAAGAGGCAAGTGAACATTTCTTTCCTTTCTGAATAATAAAATACTTGTTGTTATTTCTTATTGTTCCATGTTCTGGGTATATTTCTTCGCATATTTGGTATTCTATTATCTTCTTGGAGGTCAAGAGTGTAACATAATGATTACTTTTGTCATAACATAATACTGATGATTCACCATTCAATGCATAAATTTTTGTTAATCATTACGAAATGTGAAGAAATTCAAACCTTGCTAATGTTTTAATTCATGCACATTTATTTGTATATATCCTAGTTCTTCTATATACCATCCAATTTTCTTCACATTACACCCCATTTCCTTCGGCTCTGTTTCAATCTTCTTTGCTAGAAACCCTCGACTACTACCAAAACTATGTTCCCATCATTACTACACTCCATAACCCTGTTAATAAAAAAATTGTGGGTTGAAGCTTCATCACCATGGGAGTTATTGTATGCTCTAAACCAAATGGAGTTATGTTCCTTGAATGTTAGCCATAAGTGAAACAACAATTGCAACAGGTTACAATTCTTCGAAAAATTTGATGGGCATGATAAGGAGGCTACAAAGTCGTTTTCTCGAGCATATGATGCGATAGAAGTGGAAATTGGATACTTCAAACTAGTCTTGAAAGAATCATTTATGGCATAAGCTATAGGATTGCCAATAAATGGAGAAAGTTGGTTTAAAAACCACAAAATGAAAGAGAAAGATTGGGAAATCTTCCTGAGAAATCTAGGTATGGACATCACCATTTTTAAGAAAGGAATTCTAGTAGCAACTTTGAAAAGTAAATGGAGAAATTTGTTGTTAATTATTCTGAAGTGCATAACCTATGAGGGTAGGTTTGGAAATATGTTATTTTATCATGCTCGATTAACGATGGATTTCATTGATGGAAAAAAAATCAATTTGCCATATTGACTTCTATGTAGTTTGAGAAAAATGGCTGCTAATATTAAAAGGAAAATTCAGTCAACTGATAGTGCCTTGTACCATCATGAATTACTAAAAATATTGATTGAAGCCCATTTAAAGAGTAAAGGAGATAAATGGGAGGATTTTCTGGGTCAAAATCACTTTAACGAAGCCGAACAAGATGAGTCTAACTCTAAAATTAGAAGAAGTCACCAAAAACTTCCCTCAAACCCTAAACTGCAAAATGAAACACCTACATAGGAAATTCCATAGGATGAGCACACACATAATGATTATGATGATGAAATCCCCTCTTGTACATGTTTTAAAGAGTCTTAAAAAGAAGAATTTTGTTGACACATATGAAGGGCCAACAAAGGAAGGAACAGAGAAAAACAAAAGTAGCAAAAGAAAGAAAGCCCTTACTACTAAAAAACCATAAAGAAGAACTGAAAGAGTCATGAAATTAGCCATTAAAAAATATCCAAGTTTTCTTATTTAGAAGAATAAGAATCAGATAAAATATTATCCCCAATTTCAAGTCCAACAAGGAAGACACCATAAATTGACCTTGTTCAACAAGAAATCTATGACTATATAGAATCTCTTGAACAAAAGGCACAAGGAAAAATTGTTGAATTACTGTCAAACCAAGAATAAATTCTAATTGAAGATATCCTTTTCATTCCTCTAGAAAAATCCAGAATTGAAAACGTTCTTAAGCAAGAAATATATGAATTAGAAGTATTAAACAAATTTATGAAGCTAGAGAATGAAGTAATGAAGGTATAGAATGATATTCAAAGGACTCAAAATGATAATATCATCTTACATATTTTCAATTGGTACAAGAAGAAGAAGAAGTTGGAGGCTCATAACAAACTTCTTAAAGGTAAAATCAAGGGTTTACAATGCATGATTTTAATGAAGAAACCAAGAATTGAAACCAAAAGAAAAATCAAGAAAACAGAGAATACCAACTTAGATGTTCTTTCTCAAGCCTGGGAGGTAGCTCAATGACAAAGTGGGTCACAAATTTTGAATTTTTTTGTGCGAGGACATGCAATATCTTCTGTGTGGTAGAATGTTGAGGACAAAAATTATTTCTTTTTTACACCTTTCCTAAACTCCATACAGTCCATTTTCTGCCTTTCTGATCATAATAACCCCAAATAAGTGTCAAATTGTAAGGTTATTGGAAAATGTAGGTACCTAATCATCTTTTATTCATGATTTCATTGTTTCCTTACTATTTGACTTAATATTTTCATTAGCTACTAGATTGCATCAACCGTGTAGCTAATGAATGATTCTACAACATACTTGAAGGATATGTAGGTTCTGAGATACTAGTTAAGGAGTGAAATGTATGGACAAGTAGCTAACAATAGGCATAACGATACACACCTATATTCATGGTCCAATAGGATGATCAAGGTACCGTATGAGCGGGTCAACGTGGAAGTTAACCTAACGAAAAAGGAGCTCAAGGTGAATTAGGTAAGTGAGAAGATTGATTATAACGACAAAGCTAATATTTTGCCTCGTGATTTGCTTATCCAATAGAAAATCACGAAGAAAAAATATTTCGAAATTAGCTTATGTCATTTTGAGGATTTCTGTCGAGTAGGGTAGGCATAGAAAGCTCTAAGAAATTTATTGAATGCGGTTATAAAACCTACCTCTCGGCACAAAAAGACTGACTGATTATTATTTTAAAAACACCCTTTGCATTTATAAATTGAATCTTGACTATTCCTCTATGTATTGCGTTGATGCGTATTTGATTCTTAATTGATTTTTGCTTACCTTCAACTCACAAGAGGGCTTGCTAAGAGCTGTAAAATCTTATTTTGTATTTTGTATTAGCATTTCAGCTTTACGTTTTACTTTTTGTAGGATTAATTTACCACTCCTAGTCTATTAATTTTGATTTTCGGAGATATCCTATGATAGTGAGAACAATTTTGTGATAAAGTTTTCTGAAGATTTCTTTTCTAGACTTAATCATTGTTTAGTCAATTTAGTGTTATCTAAATTGCTAGTATTAATTGTCAACCCGGGGCTCGTAAACTGATGAAGTGAGGGTGTACTATATGTACTTAAGTAACTTTCTTAGAGCTTTTGTTGTTTAGGGGTGTTTCTTATGATTAACTTATCTTCCTAAAATGGAATGATGATTATAGACAAATGAGTGCAAGTGTGTGAAAGGTGATCTCTATATGAGTGAAAGTGTGTGTGATGGTGATTTCTAATTGCTTGCTGAATTTGTAAGAGAAAAGAACTTGAAAGAAATGAATAAATCAAAATGACTTGAAAGTAAATGACCACAATTCAATGGCATTAGTCTCTATCCATACTGCTGCAAATAAAAGAAATAAGAAAATCACTTCAAGGATTGTTTTTAGTGATGATCTCCTTCTAACTCCCTGCTTCTACCGCATAGTATTGCATAAAACACGATTAGAAGGTAGCTGAAG
>APFE030356829.1:199389-211858 GCA_000404065.3 Pinus taeda | reverse complement strand
AGCACGTTGATACCTAAGTGCCCATGTGGCTCATCTGGCAAACCGACACGTGGAACATTGCGTTTAACAAAAAGGCTGTAGGATCTTCAGATAGCTGCAGGATCATCAGATAGCTGCGGGATTCCTGCAAGTAAGTCGAAATCTAAACAAATAGTCATCCATTAGCAAAACTTGCTTGATCATGCTTAATAACACCTAATGTAATGATCTGGGTGGTTTTATGGTGAAAATGAGGCAAAAGTGAAAGAAAGATAAGGAAAGACTGAGGAAAATGGTAGATAATAGTGAATGATGAGGTGTAGGTTAGAGGCTCTACAATCATTTCGTAGGAAATAAATAAAATATGGATCTATTGTGCACATGAAGATTAGAATCATTTGATTTCAATTAGAGTTATAATCCTTTCAATGTTTTATGAGTGTGATTTAGATTTGAGAATTTGGTATTTTGTTTTTGTACTTAAGATTAGCTTTATTTTTGTTAGTGTGAAGTAGATTTAATAGTGTTGGTGTAATATTTTATTTATGCAATTTAGATTAGTTTTCATTTCTACAAATGTAAAGAGAATTTGGATTTTGGTTTTTATATTTACTTATGCACTTCAATTTAATTTTTATTCTATTAGTGTGATATTTTCCTTTCTTTCAAGAGTGATAATTTCTTAGATGAATCATGTGCATTTAAACATCCTAATTTAATTTGATAATTTGCTCACATAATAAAAAAAACCTAGCACAATTGGTGCACATACACTTCATCAGTTTACAAGCCCTAGTCAATAATTTATGCAATAATTTAAACTCAATTAAATAACCAAAAAATGTATGTGGTTTGTCTTGTGATTTTGGTCTTTTATGATTTTCTTGCACTTGATTTGTAGTTTTGTTATGTCTAGTGCATGATCATGCCAGTTTATTTGTAGAGTCATGTTTTTATTGGTTTTTAGGGTTTTCATATTGTTTGCTTCTCGATCTCTTCTTTCCTATTTTGAGAGTCTTGGGAATTAGTTTAGGAAAGAGGAAAGTTAATGGAGATTGGGGAGATATTTTTGGTGCTTGACAGTTAAGGTAAGACCTAGATGAAGCTCAGTGGATGAATAAGGGTACTTGAAGGCAAGAATATGAAAATCAGTTGGTTGGTTCGGTCCATTGGTATAAATGGATAGTGGTAGTATAATAACGAGAAAGGTAATAGGAAAGGTGAAGTAAATGGATCTAAGACATCATATGCCTTGGCTATGATGGGAATGATTTTTCTTAATGTTATGGATGGTGTGCATAGATAAAGGAAGTTCTCTTAACCTTGGCCTTATACTATCTAGCAATTATGTTATGATCATGATTATGCTAATGTTTATATATGTATACATGTATGTATGTATCTATGTTGTGTATGATGGGGTCATCATGGATCACGATTATTTAATGCTAATATTTATACGTATATATAAGCATATATGGATGTCGTTGTCTGGGAGGGTCACTAGTGATTTTTCTTATGGAGGAATGATTGCGTATGCAGGTGAATGACATGAAGAAATTCATAGTTTATGACGAGTCAAGTGGGAAGTGTAGTCATGGAAATTATATTAGGTCAGTATCATGTGGATAGGAATTGATATTTTATGCTTGTCTTATGTCCATGTTATGGATAGACTATACCGAGCAATACAACAACGAAATGAAAGCAGTGTGGTCTCCAGAAATCAAACTTTAGGAAATAAGTCAAGCAACCAATCCAACTAGGGTAGCATATAGTGTCGACCGAATACAGAAATGATCTAGCTAGGGTGGTTTTGTTGCCTAAAATGTACACCTAATGTAGGAAAAATACCAATCCCACTAGGTGTAATTTTAGAGACGTAATGCTCAGAGTAGGGGTTGTCACTATGATCCCTACTCATTTTAAGCTCTTTCCTAGAAAATCTAAGGGGGGTAGTCCCTAAATATGGATAGAAAATGGGAAACTTGTTGGAACAACAAGTTCTAGGAGATCTAAGAGAAAGGAAATCACTTCTCTAGACAACTTGAATTAGGATTAATTAGGAAGTGTGTTTATTAAATGATCAATGTTTATCTTAACAAGACAGATTCAATTGAGATCAATGTGTCAACAATGAGACTAACAAATTAGAGACTGGTTCCTTATGAACAATTCTTGACACAGAGTATATCACTTGCACAATAAAAAATTCAAGTTACAAGATAAGTAGTATTGCAAGACATGTTTTAGTACCCAATCAAGATAATTGAAAAATATGAGCATTAAAATTTAAAGCGAAATTTTAAGATAAAGAGACTCATTATTTAAATAGATGATATTCAAAAGTAAACAAGCTTTGAAATAAAAGAAAAATAATGTAAAACTTTCAATGATAAATTAAGCTTGAAATTCCAATTATAATGACCAATGGTGATGAGTGCAAGACCTATGCAATGTGAGATACAAGATCATGATTAATTTTAAATATATATGCTTATCCTAATGATGAATACCTTATCCTCAAATGTTTTGAAGCAAGTCTTAAGCAAATTTGTAGAGAGAACTATTGAGGAAGGAGCCTAAGGTCTCATTAATGATATCTCCCTAGGAGTTCTAATGACTCAAGTGCCTCCATTACTACAAGGCATTTCCCACAAGAGAACTGCAAGGTCGCCTATTTTAACCTTTGAGTAAGGGTCAAGCTTCTCAAATTGGTATGAATAAGGTGGTCCTATCTTTCTATAAACCAATCTTATGCTTGGATGTAAATTTTACGGATGCAACACTAACCTAGAATGATAGTGAAAATGATGATGAGATTAGATAGTTTCAAAGAGATACAATAATGGAAATATGATTCAATGTAAGAAATGTAAACTAGTTGTAACCAAAATTATGAATATCACTTAGAACACAAGGTTATAAGATTTCAATAATGATCAAATAAAGCACTTTAGGATTACTCAATGAAACAATTATCAACAATTTGAAATTTCTTAGTTATAGTGTTTGTTTGGATGATGTTGGATTGGTGGGCCCTGACCTAGGTTCAATGTTAGTTAGCCAAACAAATACCTACACTACTGACCCTTTTGGCATCAGCCCATGGAATTCAAATCGAAGTCTCACCTGAGATAGTATGGGGGGATGCTGGAACCAGGTTTTTGCACCTTGAGATCAACATGATATCGGTTTATACCACCTGCTCTTGCCTTCGTGCAGGTTGCTAAGCCTTAGGGCTTGATCGATATACCCTTTATTCTGCCCTTTATTACCTCCGTGAAGGTGTATGATTAACCTTTGCATAGCCCTAACCTGAGGTTCAGGAACTTTCACGCAGCTATGACAATGTATTGTATAGGTTCCCAACTTATCTCAAGTGTTTTAATTATCTTACAAATCAATTACAGTTAGCATCGCATAGACTGATATATTTGTTTGTGTTCAATTAATAGATATAATCACATACATTCACGCATCAAATAAACACTGTAAGGCAAATTCAGATTGCCATATAATTAGATGCATTAATAAAGACTAAATACACAGTAATTGCATAATACTTCTCTTTATTTATATCTTCCAATTTAATGCATCCACCTTGTGCACACAACTGCAGGGGTCCACGCACTCAACTTCGGACATCCACCCTAGGACATCCACTGTAGGCCTAGGCCCAAAAACACTTAGACTTCTCTACAAAAACTTCCAAAGCTTCATTGTTCTCTAACTTCCTAGAGATTACTTAGCTCCTTTTTATACAATCCCATGGTCCGCAGACCATGGGTAGATCTTTACAGCTGACTTGACACTTTACAAAATAAGGGTAGACAACCCTTTATGACTCTTGACACCTTCACACTTCGCGATCACAAAATGCAAAGACTTTATAATTTTTTTACAAAATTGTCCAAAAACATGGGCTTTTAGGCCCAAAACTTCTCTTGGGGGAACCTATTCCCAACATATTATTTTGACTTAAATGATATTACAATAGAATCAAGTAAAAATTTAATTGATGCAAACACAAGTAACCAATGACAAATGAGATTGGTAACAATAATAAATGAGATATGCAAACTAGAGATTATATATAACTAAAGCAATGTGATTATAATCTAACAAGAGAGAAACAAAGGGTTAGTATCTAGACCATAAAAAAGAATAAATAATAATAGGATCCTCCCAATAGCTTGTGGATATCACAAAGAAGATAAGCAATTCAATTACCAATGAGTACTCCTCAAGCTACCAAATGCCAAAATGAAAGCACAAGCCAATAACAAATACGCTTCAGTGAATAAAAAACCATGCTCTAGACCTCTAAAAAACTCCATGGCTTAGACAAATCATTCACAAAGAGCCCACAACCTAGCAAGATAAAGGCTAGAAAACCTATTAAAAAAGTTTTGAATTCTATGTCAATAATTTTTGTTAATTCAAGCCTTTAATCATCAAAATTTTATGTGACAACCCTTCAATTATGTTATGCTTCATATCTGAGTGGTATTTTTCCTTCTTGGAACTCCCAAATAGGAGGGAGAAAGCCTCTTAGGATTGAAACTTTGATTCAAAGATTTATGTGTCAAGAAAAAGCTTCAAGGGAAAAGCCCTAGCCAAAATTCAGTGAGAAAATCCTTGAAACAATGAAGCAATACCTCTGCAAAAAACACAAGTGTTAGCCTTGAAAATAAATGAGTTCTAATAATATCTTTAAAATATTTGTGTCTAGGATAAATGAGGCCTCTAGGCCTTGCGGCTAGCCCTACAAAGAGTCTCTAATGATTCAAATCACAGATGTCTTAGTTACAAGCCCTAACCCACACCAAAACCATTCCAAACAGTGTATTTAGGCCTAAAAAGCACCAAGAATTAGTCTATTGTTCATATACAATAATTTCAAGACCTATTAGGCCTGTCTCTAGGGTAATTATGGCTAAATAGGTCTATGACCAAGCCTAGAAGGGCCAAAAAAGATAGCGGCCAACCAAATAAGCCTTGGAATCAGACTTAAGCCCAACATTTTTGTCTAGATGCCCGATAAAGCCAACCCAAGTCAGATTTTGATGAGATGTAATATTTTGTTTCGGGATACCTCGAAACCTTCCACAAATGTTTTGAGTTTTATTCGGTTTTTGGTGAGGAGTTTTGTCAAACATTTGGGAGAACATTGTTGTAGGTGCACTTTTACAATTCAATTCAAATGAATAAAACATAGTAGCAAGGTGTCACCATGAATAAAGCCTTAACCCAATAATATGTAATTTAGATTAGGCCATGAAGAGTTACATACCATTGTACAATGTGAAACAACAATGAAAAGGGAGGAATAAAATAAAATACAAGTTGACTATTTTCTAATTATGTGGTTGTTAGAATGCCCATAACGTACCCACAAGATTATATATCTCCAACAAAGGCTACAATAGGTACTCAACATCCCACTAGATGCAAATAATAATCCCATATACAACACTTTAACTCAACTCACTAACACAATGAATACGACCCTCTCATAATCAACAAATCTAGTAGTAATTCAACAGTGTGGACTTCAATACATTGAGTGCTTTGAATTTGGTTTCCATCCATACACAATTAAGAGGAATAGTCTCCAATATCACTATAACTTGTTTCCCTTTCATATGGAAATATTAGTCCATGCAAAGATGGACTATACCAGCCTTTAAATCATCAACAAATCAATCCCCTCTTTCATACTCTGCCCTCAGATTAACTATAAATGCACTATGGTTCACAAAACTAGAAAAATGAGAAATTTGTGGTTACTTCAATAGCGGTATTGTACAAGAGTTTAACCATGAAATTTCTTCCTTGAACCTTTGCTATAGCTACATAACATATCACAAAGAAACCTTAATAGACCTGGAGCTAATCTAACTATGAGGTTGATATTCACCCATGCACAAAAATTGGTTACTTCAACTCTTAAATCCAAAAAATGAGTGACCATATCATTCCCAAATTTGATGATAATATTTAGCCCAAGAGATTCATACAACTCAACCAATGGGACACTATAAACTCAACCCTCCCTGAACATTCTCGACTAGCATTGTACATAAAATATTTCAACCCTGTGAAAGTAGCAAACTCATATCTTTGATGAGGAAACTTGATTAGGAGAATGAAGAGACATATGAAGTATAATGAAACTCGTCCTTCTTGAGCTGGAAACCTCAACCCCCAAAACATTCACAATGTTCAACCTTTTTGGTAAAGGAAAATTGGCCTCAAAACTGACAAATTCGACCCACTAATTTGGAAATGGAATATGGTCCCTGTCTCATAGAAAAAATTGTTTCAACACCTGCAATAAACACAAGTGGGATATGAAGTAATATCCCCCAAAGCTAGCTAGGGTGGCACTCAAAGTCCACCGAAATTAGCTATTGATTTTTACTTGGAAATCTTGAAACTCTCTTGAGCTTCTTCTTAATGTCAAATAGAAATGAAAGGAATAGAATGATTCAATTGTGTCTCTCTTCTATTTATCATTTTCCTTATAGCCTCCTTCTAGCTTCTATATTCTCCTTCTCCCCCATTATTTTATTGGCGGGACTCATTTTCCACTAGGAGAATTTATGTCACCAATTTGAATAAAATAATCACTTGCCTCCTTTCTCAATAAAATATTATTTTTCCACCATTTTCCATAAAATAATATTCATCTGCATAGTCCCGAACATCAAGGTAGCTTCATGACCCATTATTTGCACAATATCATTTTAATCCAAGTATTCAAATATTTTACATACTTACCTTGCAGTCCTTTGAAGAAGCATCACTCTACCTCATTGTAGTTGACTGAGGTGTCGACCGCGAATTCAGTCACAAATCCTCCTATGACATGAATGAGCCCATGTTTAATAGCATGGGCGATCTTATCCTCCGATGCTTCCAACCTTCGCACTAACTCTAAGGTCCACATAATAGGACCGTCAAGTTTCCACCTTCCTTGGCTATCTGCTAACTTTAGGATCCACTCCTATAGCTCAATATGGAAGGAGCAGAAAAAGATCTCATGCATCTCTATATACAACTATTTCTCCAACCACTATTTCTTTGTCAGTTGCGGGTTTCTATTCTCCCACACCACGAATTAGTGGATCTTTCTATCTAGCCAATTTTCAATCTCTTTCTTAGTTGGATTTGAGTGATAAGACATCACCCATCCCTTATGCAGATTTTGGTCCCAGCAATGAAACCATTTGTTGGCTTGAGGGGGCCTGACCCAGGTTCAACATTAATTAGCCAAACAAATCCCTACACTACTGGCCCTTTTAGCATCATCCCGCAGAGTGTGGACCGAAGTCTCACCCGAAGCAGTATGGGGGGATACTGGAACAAAGTTTCCTCACCCTGAGATGGTTGTAATACCATTTGATTCCCTCTATCCCTGCCTCTGCACAGGTGGCTTCACTCTAGGGCTGATAAGACAAACCCTCTATTCTAGCCTCCAATACCTTCGCGAAAGTATATGATCAACCTTCGTGCAACCCTAACTTATGGCTCATGTACTTTTGTGCTGCTATGGCAATGTGTCATGTAGATTCCCCAATTATCCTAAGTGATTCACTTATCTCGTCAATTACTTAATGTTAACACCACGTAAGTAGATCTCCATAATTGCATTCAATTATTCAATGTAATTGCATTCATTCGCACATCATATAAGCATAATAAAGGAATTTCATACATAAAATATCCAAATGCATCAAGAGAACAAAGACACAGAAATTGCAGAATAACTCCTTTTATTAATATCCTCCAAGTGGTTAAAGACTTTGTCCACCCTGCACACACAACTGCAGGGATCCGCACACTCAGTTGTGGACTTCTACCTTAGGCCTCTATGCACTCAGCTATAGAGCCTCTACCTACGCTACAACCCAAGACTTAGACTTCCTACCTCAGAGCTACGACTCTCCTTTATTGGTGTCTCTCTAACTGCTTAGAGCTTAGCTCTTTTTATATAATCCCATGGTCCATGAACCATGGGTAGATCTCTTACAACCAACTTTGATTTACAAAAGTAAATGAAGACTACCCTTTATGACACATATCACCTTCACACTCTGCGACCACAAAATGTGGAGTCTTTACATTTTTATTACAAAATTTGAATCAAACATGGGCTTTTAGCCTCAAAACTGTCCTTGGGGGATCTTTCTCCCAATAGTGGGTATCCATTTGCATATTGTTAGTACCTCCATCTCCATTAGCTCACCTTCATAACCTTGGATGAGTCGATCTCCCCTCTTAAACCTCTTGGAGAGAACTGACAGACACAACTCCCTAAGCACCAGTGACAGTGTCACTAAGCTGTTGTAGCTAGGTGAACTCTACACCCCACATATCCACAAAAAATCTTCATCCCCATACAATGCTCTATTTGGTGGCCTGTCGATGCCACCTCCTACGATCAACCTATTCTGGAGCATGTTCATCATCCTATGACCCCATTCCTAACCAACATGCTAGGATAACTCATGGTGATCCAGGTGGATCTTCAAGAACACACACAAGACAAGGAGGACTTAGGGATGCTTGAAAATCAAAGTCATCGAAATGACTCCGACCCAAGACCAGATCATAGAGTTCATCTTTGTAATCATGGTGGCGTGAACGGTTTGTCAATTTGAGCTCATATGCATGAGATAAAGCTCTTCAAAGTTTTGGTATGGCAGAGGAAGTGGGGTCCACAATGTGCCACATGGCATCCCAGTAAGTGAGTGGGACTCATGGCAGCCCATTAGCCATTGACACATGGTAGTCTGTCATTGGCCTCCTAAACCTGCACAAGAAACAAAAAAAAAAATCATTATTAAAGATCCAGACCATTATCCATTGACACATGGTAGTCTGTCATTGGCCTCCTAAACCTGCACAAGAAAAAAAAATCATTATTAAAGATCATACAACAAAAGTTATTTTTTATATAGTTATTTTAATAACTATATAAATATTTAACAATTCATTATAAAAAAAATGTTTATATATTAAAAAAATTAGAAAAAAAAAGAGAAGTTAATATATGTTAACCAACTCCATTGAAAACGCCGTGGCAAGTTTCGCTAAAACAAAAAAATAGCAAAACCATATTTTGTATATGGTTAATATATTGTTTTTAAAACAACCATACCATTTATAAGCCCACATAAATTTCGGGCACTGAGTTAATGGGCACTGGCATACCATGACCAAATCATTCAACAAAAATCGGCGGATAAGTATTACCAACCGCATAACCTAAGTTTGGGTTTTGTAGACCGTTGAAGGGGTACGGGGGCTTGGGTAGGTGGCCACGTATGTGGTCTCGCCACCCAAAGCCACCAAACGTGCCTTAAATAAAAAAGCAAACTGCCATTCATGTACAACAAGATTAATGCGGGTTCTTATATGGTTGGAATTGGGGTCTTGTTAAAACAATATGGTAAAATTAGAGGGTACAAGATTTGACCTCCTAACTTTCCCCAACCAATTCCTAAGTTTTACCATTACACTATATTGTTTTCTTGGAAACTCCATCCAAAAAATTATATAAACTCAGTTTTTACTAGAGCTGGGAGGAGGAGGACTGCATGAATTTCAAGACAGGAGCTAGCACATAAATCGAGGTAGTTTAATAATTTTTTAATGCAGGGACCATGAATTTTGTAGGAGGGAAAAATTTTCAACTTCTCAGAAATTGACAAATTTTATATGGATTTTACACCTCTCGTCATCAAAAACACAATGGTGCTATCCATTTTTCAATCTAAGGTCTGAATATTCAATTCACTTCCAGAATGATCGCGGAACCATGATTTCAGTGAAAATAGGCAGCGGAACCGTGAGCCATGAAATTTTCCCATGGAGGTAAAGTTTCAGCGGAACTGTGAGTCAGAATATGGTCAAGTTTATACTTGTTTTTCATGGTTTTCTATAGGGATCCTTATGGTGAAATCAAATTTCACATTTGAGCAGCGGATTTTCAGCTCATCCCTGAAACAGAATCTTTGAGGAATCCTGAGGGAATCTAAAAGATCCCTTGTGCTCCGAGTTTTCAAATTCTTAGAATTCAGATTTTGGATAGTCGTTTCAACACTACTCAATGCCACAAATCTGATGGTGCATTCAGATTTGTCTTTCTCCCATTTCTTATTTCAGTCACTTTTTTAAGTGCCGGTGTAGATGTCCATTTTTCATGTGCGAACAGTCTTCTTCTTGCAATAGATGATGTGAGATCGATGTTTCAGCAAGCTTCAACACTTTGACAACCTTTACTTGAGGTGGCCCTTGGTGGTGAGGTATATGATGTGCTCATGTACTTCTTCTTTCTGCATTATGTTGTATAGATCCATGATTGATGATTGATGCATGATCTTGTTATTTCCTGTTGTCACGATTCCTTGCTTCATATTATACATAATCTTTCATATGATGTACTTTATGTGATAACTCTTTGTGTTATGCTTTGAGATCCCCTATTGCATGTTGATGGGATACTTTGGATGTCATCATGCATGTGTTTTGGTTTGACATCCCTTTTCTGCCATGTTGGCGGGATGCTCACCATGCTTGTTTTGTGTCATACTGATAGGAGTCTTTGAATGAGATTTCTAGCTATGGAACATCTCTTAGGGACACTCCTGCATGAGGGCATTCTTCCTTGTATGATCAAGACATCATCTCTGTGTACATCATCTTTATTAACAACACATAATGCATCAACATACACCATCTTGACACCGGGGCCCAGAGATGTAGTCCCTCCTGGATGAACTCCATTATCAACGGCTTTTGTTTTCATGTGATGATGATTGTTATGTTCCTCTTCTTTATAGTATGCAGATGGATTCCTTAATGTTCCTTTAAAAGCAATTTTAACACATTCGAAAGTAAAAGGTCTTGGGAAGGTCCTTCTTCACACCCGAACCTAGATCAAGTGGTATCAGAGTGGTCTTTACATGTATGTGAATTGTAGTGTGAACAATGGAACCTGCAGTGATAGAGAATGAAAGAGCAATGTACGAGACCATGGTCAACATTTCCAAGAGAGTGGAAATCATGTATGAGGCTCTACAGAAAGAGACAGAGGAAAAGGAGCAATTGCAGCTTCAGTTGCAACCCACAGAGAAGGCCATGGAAGAATTGAAGCAAAAGAAGCATAATCTTCAAACAGAGAATGATGAATTGAAGATGCATACACATGAAGAGAAAGGGGCAAAAAAAAGTTCCGTACAATAGCTGCAAGCAAATGACGAGGCCTTGGAAAAGCTACAACGTGATTCATGTGAGGTAAAACGTAGTTCTCCATCTTCATGTATGTTTCCTCATGCTGATTTTGCTATGTTTGAAAATCACACCACAGGAATTGGCTCCAAATTTTTGAAGAGAATGGGGTATGAAGGAAAATTCTTGGGCATTAATGGCGAAGGCATTGTTAACCCCATCAAAGTAGAGGAATTACCACGCCAATCAGGACTTGGGTATGTGCTAAAATTGGCAACCAAGGAAAAAATTCATGTGGGTCATATTATTCATGGTTGATAATATTTTGATTAGATTCCTCTTGTCGAGAGGTGTAGGATTGATATAAAGATCATCCGATTCCGATAAGTATTCATGGAGATATGAATTTATTTTGATTATGGAATATTATCAAGCCGACCTACAACTCATGTAGGCTCAGAAGCCCAACAGTCGCATCTATTCAAACACCAATGTTGTGTATAAATATAAGAGGAATTTTCCTCATTTGCACTCACTCTTCTCATCGCATCTCTCTCTCTCTCTCTACTGCGCAGAAATGAGTCTCTTCTCTACTGCGCAGAAATGGGTCTCTCTCTAGCACATGTGAAGCCGGAAGCTGTTGAACTTGAAGCTGCAACTGCAAATCAAAAGATTGACCTATGTGACCTAGAAGATCTCCTATTTGGAACTATGCTATAGGTTCATCTGAACCTCCTCTGAAAGCCGCAACTTTTGGTGGTGGAATGAACTCAATCCGACGAATAGTTTGCAAGATATCGACTGCCCTAGTTTGAAGCCAGAAACTACTGAAACTGAAGCTGCAACTGCAGAAGTAAATATTGACCTATGTGGCCTAGAAGATCTCCTCATTTGAACTGTGTTGTAGGTTCATCTGAACCTCCTCCAGAAGCTACAAATTTTGGTGGTGGAATGAAGTCAATCTGACGGTCGGTTTGTGAGATATCGTTTGCCCTAGTTTGATAATGAAGCTGCTAATGCTGATGTTGTTGATCTAGGGTTTGCTATTGCTGATATGAATCAGATTTATTGTACTATTTGTCTCTGTTGAATTATTGAAGAGAAAATAAGATTTTATCAAAGGGTTTCCCCACACATTGTGGGGTTTGTCCCTGGCTAGCTGCCACATCTTGTGTCTCTTGTCTTGGCTTGTTTTCTGTCGATCATTTAATGTTCTATCTACACTTTACTTTATGTACATGTGATTGCT
>APFE030356829.1:166475-193762 GCA_000404065.3 Pinus taeda | reverse complement strand
TCCTCTCGTCAAGAGGTGTAGGATTGATATAAAGATCATCCGATTCCAATAAGTATTCATGGAGATATGAATTTATTTTGATTATGGAATTATTATCAAGCCAACCTACAACTCATGTAGGCTCAGAAGCCCAATAGTCACATCTGTTCAAACACCAACGTTGTGTATAAATATAAGAGGACTTTTCCTCATTTTCACTCACTCTTCTCATCACATCTCTATCTCTCTACTGCGTAGAAATGCGTCTCTCTCTCACACATGTGAAGTCAGAAGCTGTTGAACCTGAAGCTGCAACTGCAGATCCAAAGATTGACATGCGTGACCTAGAATATTTCCTTTTTTGAACTATGCTATAGTTTCATCTAAATCTCCTCTGAAAGCCGCAACTTTTGGTGGTGGAATGAAGTCAATCCGATGAATGGTTTGCAAGATATCGATTGCCCTAGTTTGAAGCCGAAAACTGCTGAAACTGAAGCTGCAATTGTAGAAGTAATGATTGACTTGCATGGCCTAGAAGATCTCCTCATATGAACTGTGTTTTAGTTTCGTCCAAACTTCCTCTAGAAGCCGCAACTTTTGGTGGTGGAATGATGTCAATCCGACGGTCGGTTTGTGAGATATCATCTGCCCTAGTTTGATAATGAAGCTGCTAATGCTGATGTTGTTGATCTACGGTTTGCTACTGCTAATATGAATCAGATTTATTATACTATTTCTCTCTGCTGAATTATTGAAGATAAAAGTAGATTTGATCAAAGGTTTTCCCCACACATTGTGGGGTTTGTCCCTGGCTAGCCGCCACATCTTGTGTCTCATGTCTTGAATTGTTTTCTATTGATCATTTAATT
Organism: Pinus taeda; assembly: GCA_000404065.3. Lineage (NCBI taxonomy): Eukaryota > Viridiplantae > Streptophyta > Pinopsida > Pinales > Pinaceae > Pinus > Pinus taeda. The sequence continues at coordinate 192,914 of APFE030356829.1, read as the reverse complement.
ACTTATCTGCACTTTACTTTATGTACATGTGATTGCTAATCTGTGGAATATAATAAGAAAAAGAAGTAAACTGTTATAAGCAAAGAACATACCATAACTTAACAGTATGTCAGGAAAGAAGTTGGAGAGTGCCCAAAGGTTTCAGAGTCGTCGGAGACATCATCGAGGAAGGAGAATGATGGGAAAACATCCCCATCATCCCATGGCAGTTTTTGTCACAGGGAGAGAGTTGAGGCAAGCTCTCATCAGCATGCTAGCATCAGAAACAACAAAGGAAGGTATAATCACTTTCAATATTTGGATGTTCATTTTGATTATGATCATGTTGTTAAAAATGAATGAAGACAAAGGCATCGAAAAACATGCACTTTTTGTGGTTTACCTAACCGTACCTTTTCCAAGTGTTGGAAAAGAATGACAGTACTCATGAGGCATGAAAAACCCTCTCAACAGTATGAGAAGAAACAGGTTAAGAAGGTATGTAGGAAGAAAACCTACTATAGTCATTGTGATAGAAACGACCATCAAAAAGCCACTTGTTGGAGGCTCCATCTAGAGAAGTTCCTGAAAGACAAATAATCAGTGCATGAACCAGGAAGAGCAGTTGTTCGACAAGAAAAACTGCCACAAGGACGTGACCCATTCACATTGATAAGTGAAAAATGGTTTTTAGACATGTTGTCATTGCATGGTCATTCTTTTTTAAATCATTTGTTTCATTTTAAAGTGTAAAAGTGTTGATGTGTTTTCAATCACTTGGTCAGCAACAATGATGTCTGGTCATGTTTTGAGTCGTATTTTGAATTTCATGTTAAAACCCTGAAAGTGATGTTATGTCTCCATCACTTGTCGAAACAATAGTGTTTGGCCTAATGTATGTAAATCATGTGTTGTAGTGATGATGTGTTTTCCATCAAGTTTTGAAGCAACCATGATGAGTTGGCCTTGTTGTCACATCTCGAGTATTACATCCATCTTGTTGTAAACTTGACCACCGAATATGTGTTATAAACTCATGGCAAGTATGGGATGATTGGGTCTTTAAGTTTGGTCATGTCATTCAAGCATGTAATTTGCAAACAAATTACTACAAGTTGCAGAGGATAGGTGTCAGCTCATCGTTCAAAGCTCCGTAGAACAAAGGTGAAGGAGACGGAAACAAGACCTTTTTAGCACACTTGCATTGTAGACATGGTACAGGGAAAGTTGCAGATTATTCTACATGCCTTAGGAGGACCAAAAGCTCCTCAGTGTGGAGGATTGATCCAGGTGGATCTCCAAGAACACACACAAGACAAGGAGGACTCAAGGATGCTCAAAAATCAAAGTCATCAGAATGACTTCAACCTAAGACCAGATCGTAGAGCTCATCTTCCTTATCGTGGTGGTGTGAACGATTTGTCAATCTGAGCTCGTATGCATGAGATAGAGCTCTTCAAAATTTTGTTATGGCAGAGGAAGTGGGGTCCATAGTGTGCCACATGGCATCCTAGTAAGTGAGTGGGACCTAGATGGTAGCCCATCAGCCATTGACACATGGTAGTCCATCATTGGCCTTCTAAGCTTGCACAAGAAACAAAAAAAATCATTATTAAAGATCCTACAACAAAAATTATTTTTAATATAGTTATTTTAATAACTATATATAAAAATAATTTAACAATTCATATAAAACAAAATCGTTTATATATATTAACAAAAAATTACAAGAAAAAGAAGTTAATATATGTTAACCAACTCCAAGATACATGGAAAAAGCCATGGCAAGTTTCGTTAAAACAAAAAAAAAAAAGCAAAACCATATTCCATATATGGTTAATATATTGTTTTTAAAACAACCATACCATTTATAAGACCACATCAATTTCAGGCACAGAATTAATGGACGCCGGCATACCAAGACCAAACCATTCAACAAAAACCAGCGGATAAGTATTACCAACTGCATAAGCTAAGTTTGGGTTCCGTAGACCATCGAAGGGGTACAGGGGCTTGGGTAGGTGGCCACATATGTGGTCCTGCCACCCAAAGCCACCATACGTACCTTAAATAAAAAAAACAAACTACCATTCACGTATAGCAAGATTAATGCGAGTTCTTATATGGTTGGAATTGGGGTCTTGTTAAAACGATATGGTAAAATTAGAGGGTACAAGATTTGACCTCCTGACCTTCCCCAACCAATTCCTAGGTTTTTCATTACACTAAACTGTCTTTGGAAATTCCATCCAGAAAATTATATAAATTTAGTTTTTACCAGAGTTGGGAGGAGGAGGACTGCACGAATTTCGAGACAGGAGCTGGGATGTAAATCGAGGCAGTGTAATAATTTTTTAATGTCGGGACCATGAATTTTGCAAGAGGGCAAAATCTTCAACTCCTTAGAAATTAACAAATTTTATATGGATTTTACACCTCTCGTCACCACAAACACGATGGCGCTATCCATTTTTCAATTTGAGGTCGGCATCTTCAATTCGTTTCTAGAATGCTCGCGGAACCATGATTTCAGCGAAAATAGGCAGCGAAACCATGAGCCATGAAATTTTCCCATGGAAGTAAAGTTTCACTTTGTCAGAATATGGTCAATTTTATACTTGTTTTTCATGGTTTTCCATAGGGATCCTAATGGTGAAATCAGATTTGACATCTCAGCAGCGGATTTTCAGCTCATCCCTGAAATAAAATCTTTGAGGAATCTCGAGGGAATCTAAAAGATTCCTTGTGCTCCAAATTTTCAAATTCTCATAATTCGTATTTTGGACAGTTGTTTCAGCACTACTTGAGGCCAAAAATCTGATGGTGCTTTCAGATTTTTCTTTCTCTCATTTCTTATTTCAGTCACTTTCTAAGTGCGAGTGCAGATGTCCATTTTTCATGTGTGAACAGTCTTCTTCTTGTGATCGATGATGTGAGATCGATGTTTCAGCAAGCTTCAGCACTTTGACAACCTTTACTTGAGGTGGCCCTTGGTGGTGAGGTATATGATGTGCTCATGTACTTCTTCTTTTTTCATTATGTTGTATAGATCCAAGATTGATGATTGATGTAGGATCTTGTTATTTCATGTTGTCACGATTCCTTGCTTCATGTTATCTAGAATCTTTCATATGATGTACTTTCTGTCATAAATCTTTTTGTTATGCGTTGAGATCCCTTGTTGCATGTTGTTGGGATACTCTGTATGTCATCATGCATGTTTTTTTCTTTGACATCCCTTTTGTGCCATGTTGGCAAGATGTGCACCATGCCTATTTTGTGTCATACTGATAGGAGTCTTTGAATGAGAGTTCTAGTTGTGGAACATCTCTTAGAGCCACTCTTGCATGAGGGCATTCTTCCTTGTATGATAGAGACATCATCTTTGTGTACATCATCTTTATTGACAACACATAATGTAGAGGCCTACACCATCTTGACACCAGGGCCCGGAGACGTAGTCCCTCCTGGACGAACTTCATTATCAATGGCTTTTGTTTTCATGTGCTGATGATTGTTATGTTCCTCTACTTTAAAGTATGCAGATGGATTCCTTAATGTTCCTTTAAAAGAAATTTTAACACATCATGAAAGTAAAAGGTCTTAGCAAGGTCCTTCTTCACACATAGACCTGGATAACATGGTGGTTGCCCACTATCATGTCAATCCATCCTATCAGTAGTCCTTCCCGGGCATCTAATGAAGACCTTAAATCATGGGTGCAATTAGTATATAGGTCCACTACCCTGCTAACACCATCACTAACCAAGTCCATGATGTGACAGGGAATACCACTCAGATCCCAACAACAGTCTGACCCTCTAGCCTCTCTCGTAATCCACAACCTTTGCTACATTCTAGCCATGGATGTATCCATCCTCCTAGCCTACTTCGTTGGGTACCAACTCAATACCTATCACCATCCAATCCCAATGGACAGATCAAATGTTTAAACTCTTGTTTATGGAACAAACCCTTCATGTTTGTGTTGTGCCATACTCAGCTCAAGTCACTTACTCCTACTCACTTGGTCATCCCTTATAGTTTGTCTAGGTAACTCTTCCTCTCTCAGTCTAATGTGTAAGGGTGGGCTAATAATTTTGCAGGCCCTATTAGCATGCCTTTGAAGTGAAATGTGTTGAAATCGCGACATGTGCTCCCTATCGAGGGCTAGCCCAAAATATGACTGCCCATCCTCATCCACCATGGGCTCAACATGAGTGACTAGATGCTCCTCCATAGGTAGCTCACCATGCATAACACCCTCATCAAGCTCATTTCCCTCTATGTGGTCAAATATCCTCTAGTGCCTCTCATCTAGCAGCCTTAGGCTCACGCTAGATGTTTTGTTACCCACCTGTACCTGATCAATGGCTGACCCCAAATATGAATACTCACTCACTTCAACTATCTCTATCTCTCGAGCCATGGGAGAGCTCTCCAAAGGTGGATTCTTATAATCCTAATCATAGAGATCTGAGCTATTATACTCCCCATGATCATGTGAGTCAATGGGCATCCCATATGTCACCTTTGCCAACCATGGCCCCTTCTATCTCTTTCCCAATTTGTTGGTCAAAGTCCCTTGTTGTTCCTTGTTCTTCTTCAATTTTTGTAGCCTCATGTAATGGTTCTAATGGTGTATGAAGGACTGTCTTAGGGATTGTATTATCTCTGTCTTCAGGGTCTTGAGCCTTAGGTTTGGAACTTTTCTTTTCTCTCTTTTCCATATCTGATGATACCCATGCTTCCATGAGTTTTTCCACGTTCAAGAATTTTTTGTTATAGTCTTCAAATTTCTAAGAAAATTCTTCTTGTCTTAGAAACATTTTAAGACCCACAGTTGGCCAAGAATGAGGCCTTAAGACCACTATAATATTCCCTTTTGGGATACCTCAAAACCTTCTACAAGTTTGTTGATTTTTGTTTATTTTTGGGAGAAGAGTTTTTTCAAACATTTGGGGAGAACATGGTTGCAGGTGCACTTTTACAATTCAATTCAAATGAAGAAAATGTCGTAGCAAGGTATCACCTTGAATAAATCCTTAAACCAACAATATGTAATTTATATTAGGCCATGAGGAGTTACATACCACTGTATGATGTGTTTCAAAAATGAAAAAAGAAGCATAAAATAAAATACCAATTGGTTATTTTCCAATTATATGGTTGTTATAACTCCCAGAATGTACCAATAAGATTATATCTTTCCAATAGAGGTTACAACAGGTACTCAACATTCCACTAGGTGTAAATAATAATCCCATGTACAACACTTTAACTCAACCCACTAAGACATGGAACACAATCCTTTCATAATCAACAAATATGGTAGTAATTGACCAATGTGGACTTCAATACAATGAGGGGTTTGAATCTAGTTTCCAACCATACAAAATTCAGAGGAATAGTCTCCAAGATGACTGTAACTCGTTTCCCTTTCATATGTAAATATTAGTCAATGCAAATATGGATTGTACCATCCTTTAAACCAACAGAAAATTAATCCCTTCTTTTGTACTCCATCCTCATATTGACTGTAAATTCACTACGGTTCACACAACCAGAAAAAGGGAAAATTGTGGTTACTTCAATAGTGGTATTCTATAAGAGTCTAACCATGAAATTATGCTTTGAAATTTTGCTATAGGTACATAAAATATCACAATACCTCAATAGATCTGAAGCTAATGCAACTATGGGACTGATATTCTCCGAAGCACACTATTTGGTTACTTTAGTTCTTACATCCAGCAAATGAGCGACCCTATCATGCCCAAATATGATGATAATATTCAGCCCAAGATATGCATACAAATTAGCCAAGGGGACACTATAAACTCAACCCTAAGTCAACATTCTTGACCAACATTGTACATAAAATACTTCGACCTAGTGAAAGTGGCAGACTCAGCTCTTTGATGAGGAAACTTGACAAGGAGAATGAATATGGAAATTGACCCGTTAAGTAGAAGGAAAATTTTCCTTATTTAGCTGGAAACCTCGACCTCTGAAACCCTCACAATATTCAACCTCTTTGGTAAAGGAAAATTGGCCTCAAAACCCACAAATTTGGTAATGGAGTATGATCCCTCTCTCTTAGAAAAAAATATTCAACACCTGCAATGGACACAAGTGGGATAACTGAAGTAATCTCCCCCAAATCTATCTCCCCCAAAGCTAACTAGGGTGGCACTCAAAGTCCACTGGAATTAGCTATTAAGTTTCATTTGAAACTCTCTTGAGATTCTTCTTAATGTCAACCAGAAATGATAGGAATAAAATGATTTGCAATTGTGTCTCCATTTTATTTATAATTCTCCTTGGAGCCTCCTTCTAGCTTCTAGACTCTTGTTTTTCCCCATCATTTTATTGGCATGGCCCATTTTCCACTAGGAGACTTTTTTCCCCATTTTGAATAAAATAAGCATTTGCCTCCTTTCTCAATAAAATATTATTTTTCTACCATTCTCCAATAAAATAATGTTTTTCCTCCATTCTCCATTAAAATATTATTTTTCCGTGATTTTCCATAAAATAATATTTTTCCACTTTTCTCCCACAAAATAATATTTTCTTCTTTTTATTTAATAATGCCAAAAATTGTCAAAACTCCTTAGTTATTTTTGCATGCACAAAAATTGGGAATATTGCATGAGATAATAAATAAATAATTACAAAAATTATTTGCAAAATGTTTAGATTTGAAATCCTTGCCAAAATTTTGATTTTGAGGGGAGATTAGGGCTTCAAGGCCTAGGGACTCCTGTGAATTTTTTTTCTTTGAGGGTATGAGGCCACAATTTCATATCAAACTCCTTGGGAGGCCTATAGAGGCCTTAAAACCCCATGACCAAGCTGAATTGCTTGATGACCTTCATAAATTGTAATATTAGCCCTAAACCCTAGCTGTCTAGGCTAGGTGAGAGCTAGATTCGTCAGAAATTTGACCTTCTTCCTTGATCTTGAGATGATTCACCAACAACAAAAATTCAAGGGAGGGAAACCTAGCCATCCTCTTCAAATCCACAAGAAAAAAGGCACTGAAAATCTAAAATGGCTATATATACAAAGAAGAAAAATATATACAAGGGTTAGACTTATTATTTACAATTTATCTACAAAATTTATAATAATTTATAGCTCTAATTAGCAGATCTATTCAATACGATTACGTGAAAATAGATGAGATAAAGTTTTTAAATAGATGATCTTGGTAGAGAAAAAAGGAAAGAAACTCCCTTCAAAGCGTCTTATGATAAGCCCTTGAGAGTCCCACTATGGGTTCTTAGTTGTTATGGTCCAAGGAGATGGAGATCCAAACAAGGATTATTCAAAATATTTGACTTGAGGAGATGAATATCTAAACAAGGATTACTCTGAATCCTCATTATCTGATCACGTAATATTTTCTAGACAATCTCAAAATATATTGTTATTTTTGTTGACTGGATTTTGTAAACAATCCAAGAAGCATATGCACAAAGCATCAAACAATGTTTTCAAGGATCATTATCATCATTCAACTTCCAATTTCATTATTGCAAACCTAATTTCTGCAAAAATTATTGTAAAATGATGATAGTATGACCATTAAGCCATACCTATAATTAGCAGACCTATTCAATAAAATTACTTGAAAATAGATGAGATAAAGTTGTTAAATAGATGATATTGGTAGAGAAAAAAGGAAAGAAACTCCCTTCAAAGCATCTTATGATAAGCCCTTTAGAGTCCCACTATGGGTTCTTAGTTATTATGGGCCAAGGAGATGAAGCTCCAAACAAGGATTACTCAAAATGTTTGACTCGAGGAGATGAATATCAAAACACGGATTAGTCCAAATGCTCGATATTTGATCACATAATATTTTCTACAAAATCTAAAAATATAGTGTTAGTTTTGTTGACTAGATTTTGTAAACAACCCAAGAAGCATATGAAGAGAGCACCAGACAAATTTTTCAAGGATCATTATCATCATTCAACTTCCAGTTTCATTATTTTAAACCTAATTTTTGTAAAATTTATTGTAAATGATGTTATTATGACCATCAAGCCATGTAATAACACCTGGGTCAGCCTATGATTTTTGTTGAAGGGTTTCATCATAAAGATATTTTTAACCTCTAATTATGTGTGTCTGTAAACATGGATAATTGACAAAGTGTTTCTCGCAATTATAACCCCAAACCTAGGGTGGAATTCATTGACAAGGTCTTAGGAATATTTTAGTGCATGGTTACTCATAGCTAGACACCATGGCTAAATTATTTTATTATAAACACACTTGGTTTCATACTAGAGCATATTGTGTCACAAAATTGGGTAGTGTCTTGATGGCCTATGTTTAAATGTGTATCTCCCCTTCTAAGGGTTTAACTAATTTTGTAATATCTTTATGTAAAAATATTTTAGTGCATGGTTACTCATAGTTAGATACCATGGCTAAAATATTCGAGCATGGAAAAAATAATTAATCCCCTCTAGAGATTAATTAATTTTTATGGAATAATTAAATAAAAATCTTAGGCCAAAAAATGAATTAATTTTGATTCAAAAAATAAATTGAGAGAAATTAAATTCTCTCCAAGTGGAAAATAGTAAAAAAATCGTGAGTCAAAAAAGAATTAATTTTTGGAAGTCCTCCACCAAGGGAAAAATGGATTTCTAAAGAAAATTTAACCCTTCGGACCTTGATGGTTAAGTGAAAGTGAATGTTTCAAGGATATTAGTCCAAAATATTGTTTTTGGATTAATAAAAAAGGGGCTGTAAGAGAAATCCGAATTGTTTCCTTGAAAATAAAAATTCAACAGTGGAGATCAAGTTATTCTCAAAGGAAGATCAACGAATGAGATTATTTTGACGAGGATCAAGCTAGCTAGCCATTATTTCGACTTGGAGGGGTTTTCTTCTCTCATTTTCTATATACAAAAGCTATCAAGCTCCTCATCTCATATTTGGATGATGTAATCTGTAATGCATGTACTATGCCTTGCTCTGCAGGAATTATATTTATCATAATAGAAAGAATTTGGAGTTTCAATTTCGTGTTGTTCTTCTCTTTGTTGATCTGTGGTATGTGCTACTGATTTTTGTGTGCTCTATATTATATCGTCTTTATAATTGTTATTTCATTTTCTACAAGACATAACATCTATTGGTACATGTATCTTTCCTTAGGTGTTGGGTTTATATCTACACCATAGAGCGAGACCTCTCTTGATTGAACAATTTATCCTTTAAGTTTGAATAGAGATCTACAGGTACACTATCCCTTGGTTTACAAGTTCACAAACAGTGGAGAAGAATCGACCGTGGTTGGATTTTTAGCTTTCATTTGGTAGGGTACTTTGTATAAAGGTTTTGGTTGGTGATTCATTTATATATATCATTCATTTTAAAATATCTCAAAAATTTAATCTCTTTCTCTTGTTCCATAATGAAATTTACATGCTAACAAGGTAAAATTTGGTTTTGTATATGGTGTAAACATTTGTAAAATAATTTTTCTAGCCCTTGTATTTTAATTCTAAGACATTTTGAATTTTTATATAGTATTTGGGTTTTGTGGTTTTAAATTCTTGTATATATTGGGTATTTGGGCTATCCACTTTTCGTTTGTGTAGGTGATAGCTCAGGGGTTTGAAGAAACCATTAATTTATGGGCTATTCATCCAATAGAAGAAGGTTGATCTAGGCCCTTGAGGGTAATATCTATCCTTTCCAGCTCCTAGCAACTCAATGTCCAACAGAAGAAAGGAGGCCACAACCTTTGAGAAATGGTTTCATAATGTTTTTGGAGTTTTTCTCTAATCTGAAGGGGTATGAGTGCATTTTTAGCCTCTTCGAGGCTAGCCGTAGTCCTTGTGGTCCCCTCCTACCCTGGCAGTAACCTCTAAGACTTAGTCCTAGGCCCTTTGTGGCCTCTTTTCCCTAGCGAAAACCCTAAGAGCCTTGGCCACATGCCTTGGGGCCATTCCCCATCTAGCCACAACCATAATTGGCCTTGTAACCAGCCTTGGAGGCCTCATTCCTCCTTCTCATAGCCTCTAGGAAGCTTTCCCTAGGCAGCCACAATCCTTAGAGGCCGTGCATTCCTAGGTCGTAGGCCTAGGAGGCCATTTTGCCTTAGCCATAGGCCTCATTAGCATTTCTCCTTCCATTGCACTTCATTTGAGGCCTATTTGTGGGGTTTTGACATTTAATTTGACAGAAATATTTTTGGTTGGAGGCCAAGGGTAATCTTGGAAATTGTTCGTAATTAATTTTTATCATTTAAGGAATAAATCTTTGGTTTTCCTTGCTAACTATTTGTTTTGCAAACTTACTAGCCTCTTTGGCAAGGGTTTGAAGGCCTAAAGTAGCTCAACAATCCATAAAGGCCCTAGTTTTAGTCATAAGAGGGCTGATCCATTTAATTTCAAGCTAACATTTTGTGTTGCAGGATTTTGAATAAGTTCTAGTCCATTGGAATATCAACCAATCATCAAAGTAGGCTTATAAGCCTAGGGGTTTGGCTCTGCTACCTTCTTTCTCCTCACTTTTTTTGTAATCACATCTGAAGCATCATAATTATAGTGCCATAATTTATAGAGTAATGCTCTAGAAAACCCTAGAAAAAACATTCATACAAGCTCATAATTATCTCACATTTAATCACAATTAATAAATAAATGTTTGATTCTATTTAATTTTGGAAGTATGATATATAATTTTTTGAGTCTGATATACATGCTACAACAATAAGGGAATACCTTAAAAAGTGATAAAAAGTCATAATAATTGATTTTCACAGCTTAAGGTGTTCCTATCCTTCATTTTATTTCTCATTTGCAAATGATAAGTGGACTACTCTCATAGTGTTTTTGGTGTCATATATTGGTATGATTGGTAAACATAAAAGTTCATTGTTTATCTTACATTTGTTATATCATTACATCCTATTGCATTTTTTCATTGCATAGTTAATTCCACTTCTATAGGTCAATTTTAGTTATCTCATCTGAATAAGATTGTGCTCTAATTAAATTGACATTGGCATTATATTGGTTCATTGTGAAATCTAATGCTATTTATGTCATTTGTTTGTTAATTCTCTCGTAAACTAGTTATTCTGTTGTTTCTAATTGATAAGTGACATAAGGAATTGGTTGTTAATTGGATAATAGCTTTATCTTGTTTCATGGTTTAACAACATTTTCATCTAAGGATAAACTTGTTGTATAAACTCCTTTGAACATTAGTCATAATCAATATTATGATCTCAATTAAATAATGTTATCGCTAATCTTGTTTCATTGATATTGTTTCATTTTGTTGCTAATTTGCATATCAAGTGTAAAGGATTAATTAATTTGGTGCTCCTTGCTTCTCATTAGTTATCTATTTAGAGCATTTGTTATTTTTGAGATTTCTAATCATTGGATATATCTTGAAGTGATTTCTATTAAGCACTCTAGTGATCTCATTTCATTAGCACATTGTTCTAATTGATATTGTTCCTAACATTTCTCTCTAAGTGTTTTGTATTGAAAATCATAAGTATCTAATCATTTAACTTGAATTACTTAAGAAGCCATCTAATAATCTCATTTAAGGCAATCACTCATAACTTGCACTTAATTATATGATTAGTTGTGCATTAATTAATTTACCTCTAAGCATAAGCTTGGTTGAAAGAAGATAGGACCACCTTTCTCACGTAGCTTGTGAAGCTTAGATCCTCACTTGCACTTAACATGGTGAACTTGCTTTCGTCAGGGCCACAACCCTTGTAATACCAAAGGCATTTGGGTAATTAGAACTCCAAGGTAAGTATAGTTAACAAAGCCATAGATTTCTTCCCTTGGGTTTATCTCCACAACCTAAATTAGAGATTAAATTAAAATAATTCAGAGGGAGAGGATTCACTTAGAATAGGAATTTAATCTAAAATTAACCAAGATTTTGCATTTCACTCAGTTCTCAGTGTCACATCTCATATAGGATAGTTTTCATCCTAGCAATAGTTTTTCATCTCGTAACTTGGAAATAAACTTATATTGTGCAAGTAATTTCACTCCTAAGGCGCTTGTCTCATATTTAAGAGATTCTTAAAATATAATCAGTTTGTGCTAAATAATTCTAACTTGCCAATTATCTTCAACCAGCTGCTAGGCCATTCATTTGTGTCTCTCGAACTAATTGTTTAATCCATAGGGATTACCCCCCTTAGTATGTTGTAGGGAGACAACCTAAATGGATAGGGTCGGGATCAGAGTGACAACCCCTACCCTGAGTGTTGTCGCATTCACGTGTACAATTTGAGCAACAACAAGTTTCAATAGGGATTGGCTGGAACAACGAAAAGGAAGTCTAATGTCCATGAAAGGATCCACTAGATACCTAATCAAATGGGTTTTTCCAATCCAAACATAGGTGAAAAACAAGCGACCAATAAATCCAACAGGCTAATGAAACAAGAAGTTTAAACTTAGTATAACTTTAAGCACAAATCATTAAGATAATTTTGCCATAGCAAGTTGAAGACATACACACATAGGTTTTCCCCAAATACGTTTATTTTATTATTCAACAAAATATATTACAGAGCTTCTAGAGCCAATTGCACCATTTGAAGATGATTACAATGAGGAGCCTTCGGTTCAATCTATCGAAAATGAGAGATCTCTATCCCCCTCCAAGTGGAAAACAATTAGCTCCAAGGAAGTGCACAATTTTCACTTGATATCAGAGAATAATAGCTAGTTGAAGCTTGATCCATGCCAAAATATAATCCTATCCCCTAATCAGGAAGAAGAAATTCAAATTTGTTGATGACGACTTTGATCCCAGTCCAAAAAATATATTTTTCAAAATTGTCCTTGAAAACATTCCCTCCAATTAACCACCATGGTCCAAAAGTTTGTTTTTTTCTTAAAAAATCGAAATTTTCCTTTGATAGAGGGCCTAAAAAACATTTTCTGATTTCTTTCCTCAAAATTCCCTCATTTAATTTAACCACCTGGACCCAAAAATCAATTTTCCTAGAGGAATTATTTTTCTAGTCCAAGGAATTTTTTGTGGGATTTTTCAACCTAAGAAATGAATCCTTCAAATTTAATTTTCCTCGAGAATGTCCACTTTTTCCAAAAATTCATTTTTCCACTTGGAGAGAATTTGTATTTTCGCTATTTTTAACTTTTTGACCATTTTCTAGCTAAATGTTTGCCATTTTTTGCCAAAAAATAAAAGATAAGAATAATTTGAGGGGATAGACATAATTTCTGTTAGAAAATTAGAAAATCAGAAATATTTTCTTATGTTGGTAATTACTTTTGATATTCTTTTAGTTTTATTATCCTCTTTATGTTCTTCTTTTATCTTAGTTTCATCAAGTAATCATCAAAACAAAACATGAAGATCAACGACACCAGATGTAGGCACTCAGTTAGGGATAAAACCCCTCTCTAGGGGAAAACACAATCAAACTCTTCCACTATTAAAATTGAGATAGACCAAGACCTTAGACTTGACCAAAAGACCTTCCTCCTCCACCAAGTCATCCTTCCAATATGATTCAACAAACTTCCATAGTCCCTTATTGTGTAACTGTTGTAGCCCAACAACAACCCATAATTTCGGTCATACTGCAGATCTAAAATTTCGGTCTCCCCAATAACTTCATAATTTTTCATGTGTGAGAGTAGAGAGAGAAAAATTTACTTATTTTTCTTAACAAATCCTTTCTTCTCCTTTGATAGGGTTTTCTTCCTCTTCCTTGAACTTTGCACCCATTTTTTGTCTCCAACTACTGCAAATCAAACGTTTTGTGTGTGTTCCAAATGAGTCAGCGGGCAATGAGTCACCGGGTCTTCTTCAGTTCAAGATTCGGTCACTACGAATCCTCCATAGCTCATCAAGTGCTTTCTCCTTGCACAATTTGATCATTACAAACACATTCATGATGTTTCCCAACTAATCCAGCAACTATTCACAAGTTTGAAGGGCCTACCTCAAGCAATTTGATGAAGTAAAGGAGGCTTGAGAAATTTTGAAATGAGCTGGGGGAAGCTATCTTGACATGTCGCGCAGCACGCCCAACAAGTCGCGCCCCTCTCAACGTGTCGCGCACCTCCCAACAAGTCGCACACCTAGCTTGACATGTCGCGCTTTTTCAGGAGGCTTTTAGAGGCCTTCCTGGTGTCAGAATCAGGCGCAGGATAGCTCGTTGGAAATTTCTTTGAGTCTAGTTTCCAACAAATCTGGAATATGTCAATTTGGAGTTGATTTGACTTGTCAAAAATCAAATCTCCCAAGACTGGTCAAAAAGTGCCAAATGAGGCTGCCTCAAGGAAGAGTACTGTTGCAGTCAACTTTTGGATGCCTTCCTCAACCCCAAATTTAGATAATGATAGCTCATTGGAAAGATCTTTGTGTCTAGTTATCGTTTTATGCATCAAGAAAATCATTTGGCCAACCAAGCTAGGCGAAAACGTGATTTTCCCAAGGTCACTTTAGAGGTGTCTTTGATTCTCCTGAGGCAACGGTATTCTTGACATTTCTCTCAAACCATGACACCTGTGCAAAAAGTGAAGGAGGTTTTCTTATTTGGCATGTTGTGGACAAAAACCTCTATAATTTTTTAAAAACTCATCTTTGATTTCTTAGAGACATCATTTTAGTGAAACTTATCCCGATGTGTCGAACAAGGGTTTTGGTCGAAATGAAGCGAAATGAAGGGGATAAGGGGATTATAAATTCTTGAGGAAATTTTTGGGAGTAGGGAGGGATGTTAGGAAGTAGGAGAAGGTGGAATATCAGAGATTGATTGAGGGAAAGGGGTCCAAAAGGGCAAAACATGGGCCCAACCTAGAAAATTGCCAAGTTGTAGCTAGAAACTAGGGTTTGTGGAAAAATGAGGAATTTGGCGGATCTAAGGGATGGGAAGTGTTTGGTAAGGTATTTTAAGGATAGGGGAAGGTGTATGAACATTTGGATACATGTTTTGCTGATGATTTGACCGTCCAAGAGAAATTGGTTTCAAAACCCTAGGAGAGGGAAATGAACTTGCCAAGGCACAACTAAAGCATGAACAAGATGTAAAATGACTCATTAGACACTGAGATGATAATGAAAAACCTATGAATGACGATAGACTCAGCTGAGTAGTGACATAGATTGGCATTTGGGAAACTTTAGAAGGAGTTAAGGCAAACCCTAGACCTAATGCCTAGTGACCAAATTTTGCTTGTAAACTCTTTGAAATGACAAAATTTGACCTTAACACTCTGAACCACTTTGTAAGAGCATATTTGATCACTGGAGGAAGGCTGGAAAGACTGACACTAACATGAACATCCATTTATAGAACTTTCATTCTTGGTGTTGTTCCTTAAGAAACCAATTTCCTGGTTGTGGAGAAATTGTGCTTAAGACATTAATGATTATTGTTTGTTGTCACTTATTTTTCACTTTATTGTTTGTTGTGTCCTCAAATGAAGGACCTGGAGAACTTGGTCTTTAACCCTTAATACATGTATGACCAGAACATCTCAAAAAGCCATTTGTTGCTAGATATAAATGATGAATGAAGAATGCTGGAAGTAGAAGTTAAAGATAATATGTTGATCTTTCACAGAATCTACTATCTGTAACTTAGAAGAATTATGAAAATGAGAACTGAATCATAGACAACATGTTGTTTAGCATAGAAATTACTATCTGTTACTCTTGGAGAAGTTAAAGATAATATGCTAGTCTTTCACAGAAACTATTATCTATAACCTAGAAAGGAAGGTGAAAACTTCAAGTATAGGTGTGCTCTTTTTAGGAATTTTAACTTTATCTACATAAGAAAATAAATACTTGCAACTTCATTACAATACTTGAAAGAAAAAACATAATATGACACATAATATAGAGGGTTACAAAATTATACCTAACAATTGATGGAAACTTCTGATTCTTTCATAAATCGACAATTATATTAGGAATACAGTGGCCTAGTCTCCGAGTTCTCCAAAATTCGAACCACCAACCCCTTCTCTGTAAATTTTCTTGTTTTTATACATTGTGAAATTGTTGTTGATCTCTCAAACTATCAAACTACTAAAACTATTTCTCTATCTCAAGTAAGAATTATTACAAAATATTACATAGAGGGTAAAGACATCTCAAAGAACATAAAAATAACAGAAAATAATTGAACATAGAAGATGACTATGACTACTGACTTTTTGGATCTGTTAATCCACCGCCGAGTTCCTCTATATATGCCTTATTCTACTTTAATCATAATGAGCTATGTTTGAATTGTATAAACCCGGGCTTACACATGTATCAGATTCATTTTGATTCGCCAAAACACTGAGAAGCTCGACCAATTTCCTTTTCTTCAAATTTGGCTTTAACACTGATTTTTCCTTTACACGGAAAAATTAACACAAAGCATGCAAAAGCGGAACTAAAAAATAATTAGCCTAGTTTAATAACTCCATCGGATCCATCTGTCCATTGTTGCATTAACTTCCCATTGCAAATTGCAATTGGACCATTTTATTGTCATATCAACCCAATCCTTACTAAACTTTTCCATGACAGACACAACGAAGTTATAAAATGTAATATATATCATATTAGGTCTAAAATCCATCACAAATCGCAATCGATGGAACCCAATGTCCATAACTCTATAGTGCAGTGGACCCGATGAACTTTATTTAAGCCAATGGTATATTAATGTAATATATATATATAAATATTATATTATATATTATATATATATAATATGCATACATTAATATAACCATTGGCTTAATCCTTGGCTATACCGGGGTCGATTATTTTATTTTTACTTGTTCCTTTACAAAGAAAACATATCCGATATACCATTATTACTCCTTCCTCTTGCTTTTATCTTTTTTTTGAAATATTTTGAAGTTCTTGTCTGAAAAATGAATACTACAAGCAACAAAAATGCATGTTACAACACTTGGGTTTCATTTTCTTTTTAAGATATTCATTATGACTATCATAATATGCCCTCCCTCTCAACTGGGGAGATATACCTTATCCAAACTCCCTCTCAACTTAGGGAGAACAACAACAGCATATATACTTCATTCTTTCGCATGTCATCAAGGTCATCTTGATCATGATGATTCTTATATATTCTTCACCATGCTCATGATTATTATCATCTTCAATTATGAAAATCTTCAACATTTTTAATATTATGTACCTACAAAACTTTAATAGAAAGTACAACCAAATAGAAATATACAAAAGCATGAAGTCAACTATTTCATTACAATGGAATCATCAAAACATTTAACCTTTAGATATAAAATACATAAACTTAGTTAGGTACATAATTAACAAGGGTCACATCTTTTTACATACTAGACTTCAACTTCTTTCTAGGGTTTTTTCATAAACCCTAGACTCCATCTTTGAGACAAGAAGCCTTACATAACAATTCACTCATATACATCTAAGGTTTCAAAAATATGCTTTTATAATTAGAGGTGATATTCTACTAGGAATTGTTGCAAACCCTATATTTTATCATCAAGGCTAAATCATGTCAACAATATAAAACAATATCATCATGCCCTAGAATATCAATCTCTCCTAGGGTTTTTTTGTATACCCTAGATTTTATCAACAATCAAGATAACATACTCACATACATATCTAGCTTTTCATTCATATCTAGGGTCTCATATCAATATCCATACCTACTATGTAAACTGAATACACAAACATCAATACATCAAAGTTAGATATACAACAATTTTTTACTAGACTATGGTTTCAATCACGTGGAAGAATATACACATAAGGATTCTTTCCTAGGATCTTACTATAACTATTGCAAGGGTTTTCTCCGTAAACCCTAATTCACCAAACCCTAAAAATATATGGTTTCATTATCAACATTAACATACCCTTAGCATTGAGAGCCCATGTTTTTACAATGAACCCTAAAGGTTAGGGTTTCACTAAAATGATCAAACAATAAGAGATAATATAACAAGGGCAGATTCAATCTAGTGACTGATAACCCTAATAAGAATCACTATGATTCAAAACCATACACATAAGAGAGTTAGTAATATAACACAAATGTCAAAAAGAAAAATGAACATTTTTTTTGTATAAAGAAAGCCTTGCAACAAATATTGTAATATATGGCATACCATGAGTTGTTCTTTAAGAAACCTTATAGGAAATCAATTATTGAACGGATCACTTTGCAATATAACTTCTTTTATGCTTCAAGTCTATCCTTTGAATTTTCCTACATAAATTTCATGTATTCTACAAGCTTTCCTATCGAGGAAAATACAAAGAAACAATTTATTAGTATACAATACAAGAAAATCTCGAAATGAGGAGGAAACCAATCATGAAAGATAAAACAAAGGATAATATACTTATCTTTTAGTAAAATTGTGAAGGCTCCCTCTTAATCCAATCTTTCTAAGGGATACCTACAACTTATCAAAACAAATTTGAGAATTTATGATAAGACATATTAGTTCTATGAATCCTAGAAATCAAATATAAAACATTACAAAACTTAGAATAGTATATTTAGAAGGATATATGAGAGAAGACTTATAAGTCTTTGAATTCAGATTCTTCAGTCTTGTCCTTCTTAGGTGGAGCTCCATCGACAACATTTTCATGTTCTCTTTCTCTCTTCTTATTCCTTGGATTTTAAAGACAATGACTTTTGGAATGTCCCATATTATGACAATTGTAGCATTCAATCTTGGATAAATCAGCTTTCTTCCTTGGTCCCTTTAACTTCTTGAATGTTCTCTTCTTCTTGTGATGAGTAGCGTAGGCATTTGAAGTGTTGTCTTCTTCATCCTCCTTCTTGTCGGTCACTAACGATATCTGGGCTTCTTCTTGACTACATGAATTCCACATTTGTTCAAAGGTATGTGTGTCTTTCCAACTTCTAATTCCTTATCCAAATGAGCTCCATGATTTTGGTAGACCTAGTAGTGCAGTAATCACAAGTTCTTTCTCTAGTACAACTTCATCAATAGCTTGTATTGTAGATATCCTTACAAAATATGATGAAACAATATCATCTTTCATCATTTTAATTATTCTTAGTTCATTCTTTAGAGTAGTTATCTTACCAATATTCTTGATGGTGAACAACTTGGAGAGGGCTTCATACATTTCTTGAGCATAATATATATTGGATACGTATGGGATTAGATTTTCCTTCACTCTATCTACTATAAGATTCATTGCCAAGATGTCGGTTTTCTTGAATTTCTCCTTTCCTGCATCATTTGTAGGTTTCTTGAATTTTCCTTGAACAAGATCCAAAAATTTATGCTTAGCAAGAGTAAGACCTATCCTCTTCTTCCATGCCCTATAGTTGGAGGTTACTTCGAGATTTTTTTCTATCTTTATTGAGGTTGTAATAATATCTATAGATAGTAGGCTTCTCTTCTTATATGATATTTTTCTTAGTAACCTTGTTTAGTTCCTTCCTCCTTCTTATAGGATATTTTGTCTACTCTGATCTATCAACCTCCTAATTAGATCATTCACATCCTATTACCCCTTTACATCATCATTTCACAAAGCCTTATGAATGACTCTCTCATTCCCAATAGTATTTGCCCCAAATTGCATCCTCTGAGCTAGTTTTAGGACCAACACACCCTCGCCTCGTGCTTGAAAACATTCAGCTACAGGTTGCTCCATTATGGCTTGCATTGATCTTCTATAGGTTTCTCCCCTTTTCAACTGTGTTGGCTCTATAAATCTAGGAAAAAGATAGATAATCATGAAGTTTCCATTTCTAGAAGCTTCCAGGGTCTATTGTAACCATTTACCTCATATAAAACTTTTGAATCCTATCCTATCCTACCTTGGATTTTCCATCCCTTATCCTTAGATCTCATCCTCCCATTAAGAGTGGAACTCAATCTAAATATTAGTAAAAGGATAATAAATCCTATCTTACCTCACTCCTCTATATATTTACAACCTTCCATATGCAAGGGGTTGGATTTTGGAGAGTGACTCTACCCTTATGATGATATTGTGAGAGTTACCCTTTCATGCATTTAGGGTGATTGGAGGTGCACTTTATGACAAAGGAAGGACAAGTCAACAACTTCGAGGAGCTCTTTTACAAGATCAACACCTATTTATGGTTGTAAACCACTCCATTTATATCAATACAAATATTTATTTTGTTTTCCTATATGTATTGACATTATTTCATATATTTCAATACCATGATGACCTATTGAATAACGTAGATAAATGATGCTACATATATCTTGTAGTTTCTTGTCTTGTGTTATCTGGTTGTGCAGGTTCTAATTTTGGCAGCTAGAGCTAGGATTGGAGAATTCAAGCCAAATAAGGAGTGAAATGTAAAACACATTCCAAGTAGGTTTCATCCCCTCGTATACTTACTTTAAGGAAAAGCATTGGCTCTTTGTCACTTTGTTGTTCTAGGTTAGCCACCAGACCTAGGGGATATATTCCTATCCATAGTCATAAATCTCGCATAATAAATTGGTGAATCCATTGGGAATAGTGTATTCCCTTGGTGGTTTATTTGTACATTTTGTTTGATTTACCTCTTTCATAGACCTTTTCTGCTTTAACTAGCCAAGAAGTGATTGCATTGAGTATTTTTTGCAATTTTTTTGTCAGTATCCTCTTTCCCAGGATCAACCCACCCTCTGGTCTACCGATAGAGCATTGAACCCCACCTAGGCCCTATATGTACCTGTGTTTCAAAGAACTAGTTCCTCTCTTGCACCTGTGTTGATACCTATTCTGTACAAATTTTTCCTTGTTTTCTTAGTGTTGCCTTGATCAGCCTACTTCTAGCTAGCCTTCTCTGAGCCTTGAGTGCCTTGTGGTCTCTCTAAGGCATCGATTTGGTTTTCATTTGTGTTCGATTGCCTTTGGCAAGAATTGGTTTCGATTTTTCTTTGTTCTTATTATTAGGTCACTTGCAAACTTTTTTTGTTTGATCATTGATCACTTGGATGAATTTTTGTTCTAGTCCTCATTCTAAAATGTGTATTTGAATCAATGATTAGACTTTACATCTTAGTTTTTCTCATTTTAGAAAATTAAGTGTGGTGAAAAAGAAAAAAATTACATTGGCATTTAGGGTTTTTGCATCTATATTTATTTAGGAACAATTGCATGAATAGGGAATTGCATTGAGCATCTTGTTTACTACATTTTATATGTTGCATATTCTTTGTCACTTCCCTTTCTTAGCTAGATTTTCATTGAAGAGAAAGATTCCATTTCCTCATGCTAGATATGTATTTTATGGAATTCAGGTGAATTTTGGTGAGCCATAAAACTAAAACTTAATTCAAGGTTAACTTAAAATTTGTTGAATCAACCTAAAGTGCATTCATAATATTAACGCAAACACATAGAGGTCTAGGCTAGAGACGTGTTCTGGTATCATTAAATGTAGGAGTTGTTATTGTTTTCCGACATTGCATCCTAGGGGTGAAATATTTTTCCACATATGTGAGTGTATAAGATCGTACTCCATGTACCTTTGGGAATATTGGTGGAGCTCCATGTATGTAAAGTATATGGGAACACTCTCATCGAATGGTTATGCACTAGACAATACTACTACAAATTGCACTCCCACGTACCATTGAGTATATTTTTAGAGTTCCCAACATGTTTTTATCCATCCCTTGGTAACTGAGTATTCCACCTTGTATATCGTGATACACCGAACACAACATTCGGGGATATTTGCCATCATATGTTAAGTCCTTGGTTCAGTAAGGCATATATTGCAGTTCATGGTTTCTTGGTAATCCTTTATGCATAGATTAGCCTCTATTTTATTTATTTATTTTTGTGTTAATAAAATTTACTATCCAACATGGAACAACAAGATTGTCCACTCTATCATTTGCGTAGAATGAAAAATAAGCCCCTTCTTCCACTAGAGGATACTCTTGGTCATCACCAGAAGCATAAAAGAACACAAACTATCAAATAGGGAAACTCCATATCCGCTTCTAGTCCTCCTCCTAAATATGATCAACCAAAATCATATGACCCATTGAGTACTGAACCAAAGGTTACATCTACTCTTGTCACTGAAACTGACACAGCTAATATTGAATTACTTGAAACTTTGTTTCCTAAGGTTATACAATCTGACCTTCCTGAGTCGAAAACTTTATATCCTAAGGTCCTCGAAGCTTAGAAGCCTTAGTCATCTTTACCTATTACTTCAGGTATTTCAACTTATCTTCCTTTGCCTCAAATAGATCTACCTACCATATATCTCAGTCTTGACGATGCACCACTTCCACCTGAACTTCTCAGTATCAAGGATTTCCTACAAGAAGAGTCCCATCCTTCTACTCATTTGGAGGGACATTTCCTTTATCTAGACCATCCTCTTCTTCCTCCTCCACCTCCACTACAAACTCCTTTTCCTAGTTATTTTGACTCACCCATAAATTTCACATGGAAATCTACATTGGGATTATTGACCATGACTAGAACCGATATGGCCTACAACCTCCATCTACCACAACAATTGAGACACTAAATGTCTCTTACACATCTTTATTTTCCATATCACCAGAGACACATATGTTTGGTAGCCTGTCTAGCCAACTAGGTTATTAGTCCTTATTTGGTACCTTCTCTGGTGCATCTTCCAGTTTATGGAAATCCCCTATGTCTTCCACTTTGGGAATTCTATCAGGCATTGCTATTATGAGTGCTGATAAGTCTACTCCTTTTCCTCCTACACCAATAATTGAACAATAGCATGGCCCTTATGTTAGTGGGAAAAGTACTCATCAACAACTTAAATATCCTTATGTTGGTTACCCTCCAAATGGGGGTAAGTTTCCTCCATCATCCCCTCCCCCTTTGGCAGGGGGGAACTTGTTGTTGGTATACCTCAAATTGGTAACTAGCCTTATTATAGTCCTCCTTATCCTAGGATGGCTTCTAGTATTTGGAAACCTACTTTTGTTGTTCAACCTGGTTCAATGTTATGTTCATTGCTTGTTTCCCAACTTGTGCCATATTCATCTCAAGTTCCTATTCCTCAATCTATACCTCAACAAGCTCAAATTAATGTGACTAAACTTGTACAGGTTGTGATTTCATATCAGTCCATTCCTTAAGTATCGGGTACCTCTCAGGTCCCACTTACTCAACCTTTACAATCTCCTTTGCAATCTTAATTTCTTGCACAAGTTATTCCTCAAATTCTAGTAGGACACATTGTGTATAGCATGGCACAGTTTCAATCAAACCCTCTTTATCATGGGACAAGGAAAAATCCCATCGGGCAATAGTGTAGACCTTATAAGATTATTCCTCAGATACCTTTTCAAGTCCAACAAATTGATGGTTACCCTAGGGATGGTTAGAAAGGGCACTTGTATTATGGCTATCATAATCCTCCTTATTATGGTACCCAATTTCCTTATTACCAGAACCCTCCTTATCCAGGAATGAAAGTGCATGTTTCGTAGGTTGTTCCTTCATATCCAAGTAATCCTCCACCAGACTTTAATCAATAGTTTCCTTTTGTGGCCACTCTTGAGTTTTTAGACTTGACACAACTCACGAATAACCCCATCACTCATTCACCTTAGTGGTTGATTATTCCTACCAAATTGCATTCGAATATCCCTAAATTCAATGGGAAACGAGGAGAAGACCCATCGACACATGTCATGACATATCATCGATGGTTTTCATCAAACTTTCATAATGATGATTCTATTCAACATAATATTTTCCAAAGAATTCTTACATGTATCACTACTAAATGGTATATCAAGTTACCCATAGCTTCATTCCATGATTTCAACACCTTAGCCACAACCTTCGTCACACATTTATAGTTCCCCATATGATATGAAACTGGAACAAAATTTTTAACCAACTTCAAACAATATTATTCCACTCACATTTTGTATCACATTCATGAGTGGACGCATCATCACTGGTTGGTCAAAACTTATGTCACAATCAATTGGTCGCAGAATGGTTTACAAAATCTCTGCTTTCACCCATAACAAAAGATGTGGCCAAAGGTGGAGTCATGACTGAAAATAAAGTAATTATTTGTGTGTAATATTTGGATTTGGTTTATATCCAATCCAACATGCTCTATGATACGATATCAAATGATTTGATACCTTCAAATATTGTTCCTCCTCTGCTTGGTAAACAATCTCATGCTACTAATGGCATTATTCATTCTACAAGCTTGCGAAGGTTGAGTAAATCATCCGGTATTGCTACACCCACATCTTGTTGGGTTGAGGGGGATTGACCCAAGTTCAGAGTGTGTTGCTACCAATAAAACCCTCAACTACTAGCTCTTTTCACAATGACTTGCAAGTAGATCACAGTCTCACCCAAAGCATTTATGGGAGGATACTGAAGGGATATCTGTAAAGTGGTGCAGTGTGTTTACTTCTACTCTATATTGATTGTATAAATTGGTGTGCATGAGGACTTCGTGCATATGATTAATTTAACATAATGACATTAAACCCATAAACTCTAACAAATAGCAATATATCTTACATTTTTTCACATAACTTAGTAAAAAAAATACATAATGATACTAACAACAACAAAGAATGAACATAAAAAGATATAGAGTTCTTCCCCAAAACTATAGACTACACCCGCGAATACAGAGATTTAATTCACTTATGAGTTTACATTCTAAGATTGCAAAGTATTACATCTCCTTAAATACATTTCATCTTTACAAAAAACATGGTCCACATACCATGGATCCACAAAACAAGGACTAATACTCGATACTCATTACAAAATAAGGTCTTTATCCCATCCCCAAAGCCCTAAAAGTCCACGCGATCAATATATCTTCATCAACTCCATGCAATCCACTCCTTCTTTTGTGTGGTATTTTACCCAATACTTGGACCAAGTTAGGCCATGCCCAATAGCCCCCCAACACTCACCTGTGACTCGTCCCAAGTCACTCAACTTCAATGCCCTTTATCTTTGATGTGATCCTGTTGTACACTGCATTGTACTGTAGAAGCGTTTCTGCCATCAAATTTTCATCCCATCATGCCTCCTTTAGTAGAGCTTCTGTAGTAAGCTAGTAGTATTTTGGAGTATCTCTACTTCCCTTTCCTTAAATACTTTAGCCTCTCATCCACTACCTGCAAAAGTTCTAGGGAATCCTCTAGCCATGGTTGAGTCCTATCCTAAAATATATGTGCTTTCCTCCGAAGATCATCTATTTGAGTCTAGATTTTCTTTCCTTTAGAAATGTTGGAAAGCCTCTACAAGTCTGGTGGTAAAGTATTCAAAGCTGCCAGGATCTCATTGTGCCTCTTCTACTTGGCCTATACTTCCTTCTCAATCTTCAGGACATTTGGATTCTCCTATAGTGAGGTCCAAATCTGCATTGTATCATCAAGTAGTTTTCCACAATATTCCATCGTATCAGATATGCATTTCAATGCTACGCTGAGGTCCCTTTTTCTCTACTCCCAAACCTCTGTTGGCATACCTTGCTGCAACCTTATTTCCAGCTTTGATATCTGCACTTCGTAGTCAAATTTCAACTTAGCCATAACATTCTTTGAGTCCTTGATCCCGAGGTCAAGTTTCACAACCTTTTCTATTGTTGCTTCATCCTCACATACCTACATATCTAGAATTGTGTTGCAAGTCTCAACAATGGCCTTCTCCAACTGTTCTCGTTAATTCCTTGCTTCCTCCCTATCCTTGGCTAATTTCTTCAATTCCTTATGCATCGATGCTTTTTTTGACTCCGCATTTTCTTTTAAAAGTGACATACGTTGCTATTGTTCCTATAATTCTGCAGTGATACCTTGGTGAAATTCATGCATCATCTAGATGGGTAGCATAGTGAAATTCATTTGGACACTTCGACATGCTTTTGCTTACTCTTTGTCTACTTCTGCTTCAAAATTCAATGCCCCAACTGGCATGTGTGACATCCTAAATACATAGTTTTTTCTAGTATTTTTTCTAGCTACAATAGATGCGTTACCTACTCTAGTTGCCTCATTGCCTACGGTAATGCCTTCATCTTCACATTTCCCTGCTGTACCTCAGCCAAGATTGTCTTATAGTGATAATCAATCTTATCCTAGGTTTCCATGTTGATATCCTTGATATTTTTTTCTATCTCGTCGATGTCCCCATTAATAAGGATGAGCGACACTACTCCCTTACTCTTATCCACCTTCTTCTTCTTTCTTGGTTGCATTTTCACCACAAAGGGTAAATCTTTTGATACCTCTTGTTAGGGTCCTACCCTAACCCCCTTATCTATGTAATGGGACCACGTCATAGTTAAGAGTCAATAAAGACCATATTAATAATTGTAAGTGGTTAATCCGCAATTAATAAAGGAACCACAAAAAAAAAAAAAAAAAA
>APFE030356829.1:106493-154076 GCA_000404065.3 Pinus taeda | reverse complement strand
AAAATAAAAAAATCACTATAAAAATATATATATATAAAAAAAAAAACCTTTTTTGGGCTTCTTGGTGGGCTCAACTCAATTCCAAGAATCGAGTGAGGGGCTCATCTGATGTTATGAATCAAATGGAGCCTTGGCCAGTGGCTGAAGGTGCCACAACCTGTGGCTAGCGGAGCAGCGATGGAGCCTTCCCTAGGGGCTAAGCAAGGCATGGCCTTGTGTAGGCAAAGCTACGTGCACCTTTGCTAGTCGAGGGTTGTGGGCCCATTGGCATGCTTAAGCCAATTTTGAGAATCAGATTGAGCCCGCTCAAGGGCCCAAAGAGGAATTTTTATTTTTATTTTTTTATAATAATCATAATTCATTTTATAACATTTTTTTGTTTTATGGTTTTTTCTTTAAATTTTTAATAAAAATATATAGACTTGTAGTTGAAACAAATTGGTTAAAATAATTTCCACCACCCAAGTGCCTCTGATGCCATTAAATCTCAAATCCAACTACATTAGGTTTCATAGACAATATTTAATTACATTTCTAAAAGAACTTATGAAATTTATTTCCTAGTTAAGTAAAATGGACAACAATCCTACGCTAATAATAGATAGAAAAAATTTATGGAAGACACAAAAGGACAAAAAGCATCCAAATGATTACAACAATTAGACAACTCCGCATAATGAGAATATAGGTGGAGATACAAGCAAACCATAATAAGTGATTCATATCATAAAATATTTTGAATGGAAAAGGAAAAGGATCAATAAACCAAATTGAATAGTGGTAGTGAAAATTATTGACCTTTTAAAATAGGTAGAAAATGAAAATGGACAGAATATGAACCAAATTTGATATCATATGCATTAATAAGATGATTATGCTTCTCTTGAACATCATTGATACTACTATTTGTGAAAATGGTGCCAACCTCATTAAATGTAGGTTTTGTACCATTTTTAAGGTGATAGTCTTTCCCTTACTTATAGGAGTTGTCCTTACTTCTCAATAAAGATCAAACTCTAAATATGGAGGAATTCAATCCTCATCTAAAATAATTTCATTTTTATCATCAATTATTTCTAACACTCAAGTTCAAGTTACTGAGAAAATTTTGCATACCACCACATAGAAAAAGAACAAGGGGGAGAGTCAATTACTTTAGAATAAAACTTTAAATGTCCTATCATAAGTTTTCTTATCCCAATGACGATCAACATTTGCTAATATAGCAAAACTCCTTCCTTATCTTGAGTTTTAGCATTTACATCAGAGCTCTTAGCATCAACTATAATAGTCTCACAAGTCAACAACTTCACAAAGACCTACATATTACATGGGATATGAAGGACAAGAAGAAGGGTACATTCTTCCAAATATTATGATAAACTATGCTTCTATCATCCTTAAGATCATGCCTAGTGAAGATCAACCTTTGATGATTTGGAGCAATTCCTTGTCTTAAATTTTAGCTTTCACATTATTGACAATCTCTGAGCTATCAACTTCATATGTAATTTTCATGTCGGTTAGAATTTTGATATTTGCATTCCACCTTCATAATTAATTTTCATCCTGGGTAGAGTTTTGAGATCTTCATGATTTTTTTTAGTCATGTTAATGTGAAATATATCATGAGGTAAGTGTTATGATGTTCATCTTAGTTTACTAGACATTTTGTTTATATTTCCACACTAATTCCTACCAAGATCAAAGACCTTGCCTTTCATTGTAAAGATTAGGACACACATATTTTCACTTACCTCTTTTAAAACTTCTTAAAAACCGTTTTGCAAATTTGTGAAGATGCTACACTACATACATATTCCTTTGCAATTTAGAGAGAAAAAATCATATTAATATCCAATAAATTTATATCGCTATTAGATAAAATTAAAGATAAATAAAATAATATGATATGTTAGAAAAACTCTCGAGTTCTTTGAACTGTTTTAAACATCCTCAAAAATAAATAAAATATCAAAATGAAAATTAAATCTAGACCACATTGTAAATGTCAAATCCATAATAATGTGACTAAGAAAATGGAATAAATAAAAAATTGTAAAAGCATGAATTGAAGCCTTATTGGAAATATATTTGTTGGAAAGATGTTTGTTTGAAAGGGAAAAAAGAAATCATTAATGGAAAGAACCACCAAAAAATAGAAACAATCAGAAGCATCCATCGAACATAGACCAGAAAAAGATCCGTCGAAAATTTCAAAGAGGCGTGGATTCAATTGAAATTTGAAAAAGCATGGACTCTCAATTGAAGAGAGAGCATGGAATCCCGGAGGAAGCAGCGGTGGTAAAACTCTTGTAGCCATTGAAGGGAAGTGCGAAATCTCCATATTAAGTCTTATCATTTTTCCAACATCTTCCTTTTCTTTTGTCCATATCGACTGTGATTATTCTTGTGTGTTTGGCTATATGTGTGGTTAGACTTGGGTCTGTATGTGTTGAGTCTGTGTTTGAGTCAGTCATGGTTGTGTGGGATAGAGGAGGAGGCTGACAAGAGAATGGAAGAGGAGGAAATATGAGTTGTTTACCGATTTTTTTGGCTCAAAGAAATCAATTATCTCTAAAATGGTGTGGATCAGATTCTATTTGTAGGAATTTATAGGGTAAGTTCCTCAGACAGAACACCAAAAGGACACCGCTGACAAACAGATCACAGATCAATACACCAGTATTTTGGCGTGGTTAAAACCCTCAGAGAGGGAAACAGTCCACAGCCTGCGCCAACGTGGCTACTACAGGCAATTTATTAATAAAAGAATGAAAATTTACATAAGATTCTCTCATGCACAGTGAACCTACAAATGACCCTCCATGCGCTCTAAATAGAGTTCATGGATCAATCGGGTGTCAAGCCACGGATCAAGTGTCGGTAATACCGAGGAGAGAATGAACCGTCGAATCACTACATATTGTGACCGTCAGATTGTAAGTTACAAATGTACATAGTAAAGAAACACACTTTACCTAACTCTATACTAGACCAAGTTATACTTAACTATTCCTATGTGTCGGAATATCCTAACAGTTGGCTCCTTCGTAAAACATAGAGAAGCATACCTTGTTGATTCACATACATCTACTTCAACAATTGGAAATTGAGAATCTTTTGGCTCCTTCCATGAAATAAGTGCAATAAATATTAATGACCAGGCATAGCGGAAGGCCTTGCCTTCTTCCTATAATTCCCTACAATTCATCAAAAACTCTTTGCATAGATAATAAGCCCAATTGAATGGGACCCCTGCATTGCACTTTTATGCTAATGACACTACTATTGTAGGTGTCTCGTTGGCCCTACACTTCCTCATGATCTGCCCCGCTAAGATATGTGTGGTGAAGTGCACACCTTTATCCTCGATAGAGTTTATTTCATATTTGTAGGATTTCTTCACTAATCCAAAATTTGCTTTCATCATCTGGGCCATATCCTTGTCTCTGTTTTTACCCATGAATTCATCTACAGGGTCCTTTCATTAATATCAAAATTTTGTTATTCTTTTGATCAATATCTCCTCAATCGGGATCCTCATCCCTAACCAAATAAAATCATCAGGTATTGGTGCGAGGAACTTTCGCACACAGATTGTACTAAATGGGCTTTGACTAAAGTGTGGCACAATGAAGAATGTTGAAAAGCCCTGCTCTTTGCACTCCTGCAACCCATTATTGTGGTTCCAATCTTGTAACTCTGTTTTCTAGGTAGTAGACTTTCTTTAGGTACCTACCAGGCTCAAGCTATGGATATTTTCTTCTAGCCAGTCTTCCATTTTGAGCTGGGGGGATATTCCCCAACACTTTTTCTTCAAAAGGCACCTCCTCTAGTAATAGTGACATGTAGGTAGAAAATTTCCCTTATTTTGGCTCCCTAACTAGTTTTCCACCTCGCTTTGTTGGTGGCATGTATGCTGGGAGCACAAAGGGAATCTCCACATCCTCTATCCCCTTCTGCTAAAACTTAAGTTCTTCCTCATTTTCGTTTACATGTTGTGGTCCCTCCTGCTGTATCAATTTATTTCCTTTTTGTATGATATTTTTGCCTTTATCCTCCATGTTCTTCGCCTGCACTTCCTTCTGAACCTTCTTATGTTGTGATGTTCTTAATTCTGCTACTGAGACCTCAACTAGTCTCTTCTCTTTCATCTTCTGTGGCTGCGATTGTGGTTGTGAATGTTGTTGTACAAGTACCTTTCTTGGTGACCTTAAGAGCATCAGAGACATGGGTACATTTACCCCTACAGTCTTTCTTGCTTGTGACTCCATGATACCAGCTAGACCTTTCTTTGTAAATATCCTCACCAATTCTTCCCAGCTCGTCTCAAGCATGAAATATCTCTTCTTCACTTAGGCACAATTTGTGATCTCTCTAGGTAGAAAAGTGTAAAATATGGCGCGGGATGAGGTTTTTATAACCATTTTGAGTTCCCAAGCTCATGATTGGCTTCGATTTGGCTCATCTAATGAAGGTATGGGCTAGATAAAGTGATTTGTGCTTCATAAATGATTTTCTCCTGTGCCTCCCAATAATAATTTGCTTTTGATGCTGCCTTTTTTGCTTCCAACGGTCATAGTTCCATATAACTTTGTCAGAGTTTCCCCTTTGGCATGGTCACCTCTTCTTCGTCGCATCTCCTTTGGACTTCGTCATACTTCTAAGTATTTCACAAAAATATTCCCTTGGAGAAGTCCCTTCCTTTAGATTAATTTATAGTCTCGTGCCAACTTTCAATTGTAGGTGGCACTAAGGCATCCCTTCCTTCATTTTTTAGTGTGAAGCTCCAAGGACATGGTCGTCCTTGTATTTCT
The DNA here is from genome assembly GCA_000404065.3 of Pinus taeda. NCBI lineage: Eukaryota > Viridiplantae > Streptophyta > Pinopsida > Pinales > Pinaceae > Pinus > Pinus taeda. The sequence continues at coordinate 149,256 of APFE030356829.1, read as the reverse complement.
TCAATCTACTACCACTCACTCATCCTAGAAACATTTGACCATTCAAATTCATGAGCTCAACAACACCACCATATGAAACATTCTTGACAATATATGGCCCCAACCAATGTGTTTTGAATTTTCTCGAGAACTTCATGAACTTACTGTCATATAATAATACAAGAACCCCTTCATGAAATATCTTCTTCTTGATGTTCTTGTCATGTCAAGCTTTCTCCATTTCATTCAATACCTACTAATGGAGTCCTCATATGAATTTTTCTTCTTCTAAAGCTAGTTTCTGCAACATTCTTTTGATCATTATGTTGAGGTCTGCCATATTTGTGATAGCTGCAATTATTAGAGTCAACACAATATATTCCATTGGCATGACTGCTTCGTGTCCATATACCAACCTAAAAGTTTTCTTCCCAGTTAATTTTTTACATGTCATTCTTTTTATAGCACCATTTACCACCCTTGGTATTTGTGATGCTTGGTTTATGGCCTAGGGAAAACCCTCCTTCCAGACTTGGTCCAAATATTTTAAAAATAGTGTTTTAATCCTTGTACACTACTTTGCCCTGAGATAAAAGCGTGTACACACATTTTAGTCAATACCGAACCTACGTATATGTGCTAAAACAATTTAAAAATTAAATTTCCTTAATTATGGTTGGAGTTCACGATTTTTACTTGTTGACTACCTCCTATTTCCTGTGGCCCAACTGTTTCCCAACAATTTCCCAACTAAAAAACTAATTGGGAGGAGTATAAATAGACTTCTATGGGAAGGCCTTAAGGAGGATAAGAGATAGAGTTATTATATTGAGATTATCCCTAATTGAGTCTGAAGTATCCCTATGCTTCAAGCACTTCCCCATATTTTACGAAACCCTTGTGTCCTTGATTTTTGATATTCTCCCTCTTGCTTGAGATATCATGGCATTGGTTATGGAAGGAGGCTATTGAAGACTAGGATTGGATGGATCTGGAGGACAGTTCTGCTTGGAGCCGAAAGAAGAAGACAAAGGTGAATTATCTTCATGTTAGTTATAGCTTTCTACAATAAAAGGAAGTGTTGTCTTGTTTCCAAGATTAACTGTGTTTATGCATCAGATACTATTGTAACTCATATATGAATGTTATTTTGATGTATAACTAATCATTTTCTTATACGATACAAAGTTAGTTTCATTAAAATTCTTTATCTATATATTGTTATGTATGTTCGAATTGAATAATTTTCGGGTTTCGAGACCATTAGGAGTTGGAGAGGGTCTGAACCTTGCGGGATCTACCCAAACAAAGGACATCCAGGTACGGTCACTCTCACATAGTTTGTTTATTTAAGCATTTTTCTTGAGTTGTATGAGTGTTTCTTACTGTAGTTTGCTCTTGCTATAGTGGGGTTCCAACCCAAATCCCTAGGGTACTTATTCCCATAATAGTTCTATATTCCCATGATGCTGCTCGAATCCTCAAGTCCCAGTCATCTTTGTTTACGTTGCACACCTTGGTCAATGCATTCTCCAAAATATTATTGAAAGCTTCCACTGCCCCATTGATATGAGGATAATAGGGAGTTGTTTTCTAATGGTAAACTTGAAATTCCTCAGTTAGTGCTTCAATTGTATTATTCAAAAACTATGACCACTAGTCACTCATAAATATCTTATGACAGCCAAATTTGGACAATATACACTCAAAAATCAACTTCACAGTGGTTTCTACACTGAAATCCTTTTACCAAGTTTTCCTCGGTGCACCTTGTCAAATAATTAGTCGTGATGATGATATATCTTGCGCCAGTCCTTTTCCTCAGGGGACTGGTAGGTCCAACAAAGTCAATTGCCCATTTATCAAAAGCCTACAAATTCACTTGTGGTAGTAGTGGCATTTCATCTCTTCTCGATGGTTATTATGTCCTTTGACATACATCACATTCTTGATAATAGTCTTTCACATTCTTATGTACTGTATGCCACCATAAGCCAACTCTTAAAATATTCTGCGTAGTGGCTTTCCCTACATAATCCCCACCTGTGACTCCTCCACGAAGTTCCTTCATAATTTTCTATCTTTCATGTCCAAGGACATACCTACACAGTACTTTATTCGGTCCCATTTTATACAAGTGTCCCGCAATAAACAAAAAATCAACTACTTGAACCACCAATTCCTTCTTTTGCTTTGTAGTGTACTCTGTGGGTGCCATTCCTGTGGAAAAAAAGATAATAATATCTATGAAGTGATCATTTGCATCTTTAATTGCGAACAACTGTGCATCAGGGAAATTATCTTCAATACTTGTAGGTTATTCTCCTATCTCTTTCCTAAATAGGTGATTAGGCCCAACGTTCAATCTTCCCAGCTTTACTATAACTTCAAAGTCATATTCCTAGAATAATAACAACTGTCAATAGATCTCCCCCCCCAGTATAAGATTATTCACCAAGTACTTCAACTTGGAGCTATCTATGAACATCTTAAAATGTGGTCCCAAAAATTAATGTATGAACTTTTGCAGGGAATACACCATGGCTAACCCCTCCTTTTTTATCATGATTTAATTATTTTTTTCCCTAGAGAGCTTCCTACATGAAAATCTTATGGGATGATCAATATCCCCTACTCCCAGATGCACTAGCACTACTCCCAAAGCTATGTAAGATGCATCAAAATGCAAGTGAAAATCTTTCTTCTAGTCTAGAAAAACTAGAAATTTAGTAGTTACCATATTTTCTTCAGTATGTCCAAACTCTTCTAGAATTCTTCATCCCACAAGAAGATCACATCCTTCTTCAGCAACTTCTCCATCAGTGTAGTTATCTACACATTTCCTTTATAAAATTCCTATAGTAACCAGTGTGTCCTAGTGTAGTACACAGTTGTCTTACTGTTTTTGGTGCTGACATGTTCACAATGACTGGGATCTTCACCAGATCCACCATCAGTCCCTGTTTACGAACCACATGTCCCAACAATATCCCAAATGGTTTACAAAATATGCACTTATTTAGATTAAAAAATATCTAATAATGCCTACATGTATCCAGCATCAATCTTAAGCTCATCACATGCTTCTTTAATATCCCAAATTCTATCCAATCGTCAAAGTAAACTCTTATAAATTTTTGTATGTACTCCTTGAAAGATGGAATTACAACTCTAGAAAAAATAGCAGGTTCACTCTTCAACCTAAAAGGCATCAATTTATACTGATAGGAGCCCCATTTTGTGGAAATGTTGTCTTATGTGCATTTTTTGGTGCAATTCTGATCTGATGATACCCTGAGAAGCCATCCATAAAAGAGTAAGCCTCTTGTCCTCCTACATTATCCAACACTTCCTCTGTAAATGGTGTAGGGAAAGGATCATGCAGGCATGCATCATTCAACTTCCTCAAGTCCACATAGATTCTGATTTCTCCTTTCACCTTCTTCTCCTAAATTACCATTAGACTTACCCATTCAGACTCTTCGACAGGTTCAATTATCCTCATTGTTAACATATTTTCCAATTCTTCTTTTACGTTTTCATTATACTTTGGGTTTAGACTATAAGGCTTCTTCTTAACAGGCTTTGCATCAGGATTTAGAGGAATCCTCATAACTCGCAAATCCCCTATGGTTCCTTTCATGTTTGGAAATTTTGTGTAAAATAACTCCTGGTATTCATGAAACAAATCGGTTATCTTGCTGACAGTGTCTTTGTCCCAATAATCTCATATGGTCGCATACATTGGTTCATCTTTAGACCCTATATTCACCTTCCTCATCTTTAATAACTTGGTTATATCAAACATCTCTATCTCAAGTCCATTTAATTCACAATGTTCCTCTAACTCTTTGATATCAATGTTGCGAGGATCTTCATCCTCTTCTGTAGTTAGATTATATCATTCTATCACATTTTGGATTTGTGCAACCCAATCAGGTTGCTATATAACTGGAACTTCATTTTCAAAAATATTTTTCGTAACTATATTCAGCGCTGCATCTATATGTGGACATTCATCTTCAAATCTAAATTTCATCACAAATCCATCCACCATCCTCACCTAGCTAATAGTGCCATGTCGAAGTTCAGTTTCCAGGTACCAGTTCTGGGGGATTGTTTCCATGGTATGGATGAAACCATGCACCCATTCTGCTTGCCGAATTTCTTCCCAAGCTACCAAATAGAGCTGTATATGGTCTCTAGGATCATTTTGGCCATCATACTTGTCTGTTATCTTTGTTTCTACTTTTGAAAACCTTAGACATGTCAACCTCCTACATTTCTTCGAATCCCCTATATTCTTCTTATGCATACGCCACCATGTAGCAGGCATAGCCCTTAGCGCTTGATCTAAAGCTAACAGTCTTTAACATTATGGTACTTGTCTTTCATAATTTTTAAAGAAAGCATTTACATCACCCAAACCATCATATAAAGGTAAGTCACATGCTTCAGTTGTCATGCAACGCACTACTTTAGTGATCCTTGCACATCACCTTGTAAACACTTCATGCAATCTGCTCTGTCAGTTCTCCAATTCCTCTTTTGAATTTTGAGGTACGAAATCTATCTTTCTGCCAAGTCATATTTCCATTTGTAGTTGGATTTATCCATTCTTCTTCCTTTGCTATGATCTGATGGATATTATCAACGTCATCCATGCTATATTCCTCTTTGACAAGCTCTGTATACCTTGCCCCTTCTGATGGATCCAATGGAATAATAACCCTCATACTATTTCTTTCCAATATCATTTTCCTTTTCAGTTCATATTAATTATAGTCATGTTAGCAAACTCCCAATCCAATCGAAGAAACACGGGGTAAGGATTAATATCATATACTATCTTAATCACTTCGAAGTCAGTCATAATGCACACTCCGTTGACGTCCACTTTGACATTAGAGAACCTTCCTAAGGGTAATATTTTCTGTTGATTTTCCATCTTCAGCTGAATAATAAACCATTGCAACTTCATCTTACCTATCGATTCCCAAGTCTACCTTGGAAAGACATTAGCATCAGATCCCAAATCTAAGATAACTTAATATACGTCATATTCTCCAATCTTTGTTGTAAGCCTCATTTATTTGCTTGTTCTCTTCTTGTGACTATGTAGATTATTCACTACACGCATCTCACTCTGTGGCACCTCCTTAGAAGTATAGAAGTCCGTCAATTCCTATAATCCCTCCACAACCTTTTTATTTCTCAACAACTTCATGTAGGTACATAGAAAAGACTTCAAGACATTTGGATCCACCTCCTGTGTCACAATCACTACTATCTCACGATTATCTTTTTGAGTCAGCTACGTGATAGAGGTCGATGCCCCATCATCCATAAAGATTCGCCTCACCTCCATGAATCATTTCTTTTCCTTCAATATTATATCAAATTCAAGAGATTTTTCCGTAATTTTCCTTATCCATGAAGCTTCATCTTCCTTTTTCCCATCGGCCTTATCATGCCCAGCCGTGGTTCCTCTTCTCGTTACAATGCCAATGCATTGTTGATCTTCTCTTGGCTCAATTGTCATCATTCAATGGACATTTTCTACAAGCTGTTGGTTTATTCTCTCCTACATCTTTGCAATAAGGATGGGACATTCTTCTATGACATGATCAATAGGCTTATAGTAATTGCAGGTTGTCATCGAGTTCTGACAGTCTCTTGTGAAGTATCATTCCTATCCACAGTTATAACAAATAATCTCACCTCTCCCTCAACCATATCCCCCTCCTCGCCCTAATCCTTGTCCTTGAAATCCTCCTTGATGAGTGCGTTGGCATCTATTTTCATGTGTGTTTCCTTCGGGTTGTAGTCTATAAATATCAATAGTGCACTCCATCATTAACTCATAACTTTGAAAATTTTCTCATCATGGCCTACTGATCTACAGAAGTTACAAAATAGCTACTTCAAGTTCTGTATATATTTATGTAATAGGTAGCGCTCTTCATAATGATTCTGACCTCATTTCCTACAAATCTTGCACCACAAACATGGATTTACTGGATTAGGTACCCCACCTGTAATATAATATTTGAACACGGGGCATTGATCCTAATAATGACCTTCTGCTTTACATTTCCTACACCACACTTCTGATGTTTATGGTCTAACATCCTTACCCTTATTCATATCCTACAATTCCAGGGTCCACGTAGATAGTTGATTCTATATATGTTTTACTCTTGTGTGAGTATCTCCAACCGGGGAAGCTTCTAGCTTCATTGCAATCTCCAATACTTCAACTTGCATCGATATCTTTTGATGCATCAATGGTAACCTAATATGTGGCAGTAGCATGGATATGAATCATTACTTATTTACTTTGGGGGTATCCCCAAGATCACTTGACCCATTAAAACGTTGAATCATTGATCAAACTCCCACATAGATTCAGTCGATTCCTATTTGATTTCTTTCAACTCTATGATGCACTTGGATTATGATTTTGGCTTCTTCAACTCTATTACCAAGGCTTTCTTAATTTCATCAAACGTAGTATTCAACTTACTCACAAAGTATTTCATATACCATGATAGTGCCCTCTCCCTCAACGACGTGATGAGTTGTGCCTTCTTTACATAATTATTATTAATCTCTCTAGTTTTCCATACTGCATCAGCTACGAACTAGAACCAGTCAAGGTCCTTTAAAGATAGGTAGCTTAATGTCATCATCCATTCTTCTTGTCAGGGGGCTAGGTGGAGGGAGAGGTGGAGGTGGAGGTGTAGGGGAAGTATGGGGAGGGGGATGGGGTGTGAGGGGGGTGGTTGGATGGGGAATCCCAAAGACACCCCGATTCTTCTCAGCTCTCGACTTTTACATGCCTTCAAGATGGGTGGGGGAATATCATGGGGTTGTAGGGTTACTACTTTATTTTTTTCTCCTAGATCCTAAAAAATTCTTATAGTCAATCTCAATAAAATTCTTTGGAATTGTTATATATCATTTTCCACTTCACGTAGCTCCTAGTTTTGGCTTATTTCTTCTTTTCCTGAACATTAATCTGACTACATCAACAAAATTCCCTTTTCTCACAATAACATCTTAACCCAAACCTTTAGAGATTTTAAGAACTTACCTCGTGGTCCTTTTAAGAATATTCATTCATCTTTGCTATAGTACATGATTTTATCGATCGCGAACTTAGTGATAAATCCTCTCAAAATATTATTGATCCATAAATCAACAACCCTTGAGATATTGTCATCAATTCTCTTGAGCCACTATATCAAATTAGGTTTCCACTCCTTGGGTTCATCTCCTTTGAAATAGGTCTTATGGTCATCTAACTTTTATATCCACTCAATAAATTCAATGTGGAAAAAATGAAAGAAAATCTTGTAATGATCTTCAAATATATATCTATGCAACCAACCTTTAGTTGATAACCATGGGTTTCTGTTCTCTTTTTTTGCAAATTCTCTTTCTTTCTATTCGATCCACTCCTTGAGTTCTTTCTTCCATGAATGCCAAATCATATCCCTTTAGGTAGATCCTGGTCCTGACAACGGAACTATTTGTTGGGTTGAGGGGGCTTGACCCAAGTTTAGAGTGTCTTGCACACCAACAAAACCCTCAACTACTAGCCCTTTCGGTAATGACCTACAAAAAGATTGCAGTCTCACTCGAAGTAATTATAATATTCGGCTTAACCCACAAAAGTGTGTGCTTTGTGTCACTTCTGGTCAACATCATGGTTTTTTCAATTCGAAACAAGGAATGTGTATTGATCCATTAAAAGTAGAGGCAAATGTTGATTTTCTTGCACCTTCTTCACTTGTTTAAGTTAAATGAATACAAGGGAAATCTAACTTCCTATGAAGAATCATCCCTAATTACACTGAGTTGACCAAATCATTTACTTGATTGCTGAAAAAAGGGAATCCCTTCCATTTGGATGAGGCACCTCAAAAGGCATTTGATGCCCTAAATGAGGTACTGGTTTGGGCATCTCTTCTCTATCCCCTTGATTATCAGCACGATTACTGCCTATATCTCACTGCCCCCATTTCTAATATACCAATGGTATTGGTCCAAGAAGATGGTTGAGGGACTGAACATCCCATTTATTATCAAAGTCATAATGTTAATGACATCAAGACTCGATATTCCCACATAGAAAAGTTGGCATTGATGGCTATTCAAGCCATCCAAATATTTCATCATTACATCTTGCTTCGAAGAACAATGATCATTTTTTATTGCAACCCTATGACATACATTTTTTCACCTCAATTGTTGGGGGGGAAGTACTAGAAATGGATTGTCATATTACCATAATTTGACCTAGAGTTCATCAAATCCAAGTGAAAGAAATCACTGGTTTTCATGAAACTAATGTGTGATATTTTCCCCTTATCCAAAATCTACATCTGAAGATTCTATTCCCGAAGAGTCGTTGTTTCTGATCTCATCATCTAACCCATGGTATAGATATTTCTTGATTTATCTCTAGACCCATACTTCTTGGTCTAATACCTCTCACTCAAAGCAACGATGTATTCATTACCAAGATCAAAATTACATCATTATCAACAACACCCTCTACCGTGATGGTATCGATATGATATTACGAAGGTGCCTCACACTTGAGGAGGTCGAAAAAGTCCTAAATGAATTCCAATGAAGGGCATGTGGCAAACATTTATTTGGTTATGATACCACCCAGAAATTTCACGCGTTGGTTATATCTAGCCTATCATCTTCCAAGACTGCATCCTCACTGTTCAGAAGTGTCATGCATGCTAGATATATGATCATAAGGCTCGTTCTCCACCTACTCCATTACATCCTATTATCATTGTTGGTCCCTTTGTGAAATGGGGTATCAACTTCATGACATGTAACCATCACTCAGCTGGGGGGCATGGTTATTATATTATTGTCGTTGTTGATTACTTTACGAAATGAGACGAGGCAATGCCTACATTTAAAAACAATGGTGGAATAGGTGCATACTTGTTTCTCAACCACATCATCCCACCATTTGGTGTTCCACAAGAAATAGCTATGGATCATGAAAGAAAATTTAGAATCATATGATGACCAAACTAACTACTAAGATGGGACTTTCTCATGAAATTTCCACTCGCTACTATTCTTAGGATAATGGAAAATTTGACTCCATTATTAAAGTTCTTAAGATGATGCTTCAACACATGGTAGCAGTGCATAAATAGGAATTGAATTTTTCATTTATGCTGCTTTGTGGGCATATTGAACCTCAGTCAAGATGGCTACTGGGCTTACGCCCTTTCAATTGTTGTATGGTTTGGAAGCTATCCCCCCAATTGAATGTGAAATTCCATCATTGAAACTAGCTATCGAACTTATTCCTACCACTTTCGTAGAGGGGGGGCTTATTTTACATCTGACTCATTTAGATGAAACCCATAACGATTTTTCTATTGCTAATAAAGTGCATAAAATATGCATCAAGGTGCAGTATGACAAAAGTATTAAGCCTTGTGTCTTCTCAGAAGGATACCTTGTTCTTTTGTATGACCCAGAGTCTAATAAGTTAGGTTTAGGAAAATTTCAACCCATGTGGTTAGGTCCATACATTATCAGGTGATTTCTTTCAAAAAGGGTCCTACGAGTTAGTAGATTTTGATTAAATTCCCTTGGCATAGTCTAGGAATGGGTTGTACCTCGAAAACTACTATGCTTGATCTCAAGTGTAGTTTTCATTGTGTCTATATTGTCTATAGGTGTTTTGAGTGTCTTTACAGTGTATCTTTTCAGATTTTCACATGGTTTTTTTTTATTCCCTTTTATGTTTGGTTTGTAGATGTTGGTATCTCTTGAAACTCTTATCGGCTATGCTGATGGTGCCAGATGTAGTACTCGAAACTTATCTTCTGCAACATGGGATATTTTTTCTTTGAATGGTGAGTTAGTGAGTCGACAAGGGATTTTTATTAGTCACTCAACCAACAACATCAATGGGTATAGAATAGTCGTTGAGCTACTATCTTATGCTATTACACATGGTATCCATTGTTTAGTCATTAGAATTGACTCACAACTTGTAGTACTACAACTTTCCAGTGTTTATTTAGTTAGAAGTCCCACCATATTATGCATGGTCTTAAGATTTTGCCTTCTAGAAAGAGATTTTGATTTCATACAATATGAAAACATCTCTAAAAATATAAAAACATTGATAGATGGCCTGGCTAATCATGTTTTAGATAGACATTTGCAATTAATTTACTTAATTTTGAATTCGCATCACTTCGTATTGAAAATACAATACTGAGTTTGGTTTTACAAAAACTTGTGCCTAAGACACATATGGCATACATCGCCCATATAAAAAACTACATGCAAAGATCTAAGTAGACAAATAAAAGGTTCCCATGATAGAATGACACTACACAAGAAATCTTACACAATAGTCGATTGATAAAACTAGGAACTCCTATGGTGTATCGTTGAAGTTACACTAGAATTTGGTCGACCGCAGTCTCATTAATTTTGTATATAAACCCTTCCATGTGGTGCTTTAGCTTTGATAGGGCCTCTTCTACATCGGGATCTCATAGCATATCCCATCCTATCACAATGACCTGTGTTTGTTCTACTGCCTCATCATGTTGTCGTTACTCTACACAATGGAGATATGAAGCACTAATAGGTCGAACTGGTGCCATATTTGCATGAAAAATAAATAGTTTAGCCTCAGAAACATAAAAAAACACAAAAAATGTAAAATTTTAAAAACTTAAAAGTTGAAATTTCTTACCTAAAGCACCCCATTCCTTACCCTCAGGAAGCATGAGATCAGGGTCATCACATAAATCCATTTGTTACAGATCCATTTGGGCACATCAAATCCCAAAATTCAGAACAATGATTTAGGACTCATCAAAAACAAAATTCAGTTGTTCATGCCCTAAACAAGTCAACCATTTGAATGCCTCCTTCCCAGAAATTTTCATGACCTAAGACATCTAGAAATGGTCTCTAAAGGGACTAGCGCAGGTAGATACACGGCCAGGGTGCTTTGTAGAGCAGTTAGATACACTGTCAGGGTGCTCTGCAGAGCACCTAAGCCCTCTTTAGGCTGCGCTGGGTGAATTTGAGCGAAATTCAATTAAGGTTTGGGGAATATTCTTATCGCTTGGAGTGATCTAGAAGCTTCCCTTAGTTATCTACACCTATGAGCTCGCAAATGGATGAGGAATGAGCTAAGGTGCATCCTATCCTCTCACCCCTTCCTCCATGGAACTAATTCTAAGTATGGAAGGCCATTCAATGTTATCATTAAAGACAAAACCTCCTTCATCCTCCTATAAATTGACTACTCATCTAAGTGATCAGGGGTTGGCTAGATGGACTATGTTGAATTGTAAGGAGATAATGCTACTATGAGACTTGACTTTGGAGCAAATGATGTGATCCCACAAGCTGGTCTTGCTTTTGATGTGATGTGGATGGGATCTAAGTTGGAGGAATGACTTTGAATCAGACATTGATGGTTGTAATTCCTTCTTATATCTAATAAAGTGTTTGAAACATTTTCCATATTTGTGTTCTTTCATAATGCTTATATGTATGAATTTCTTCTTATTCCTTTCATTTATATTCAATGGATCATATGCTTTGATTGGTTTTCATCTTCTGTTGTGTTGATAGGGTACTTTTCAAGTGGTTTAACTATGAGAAGGAGTGACGAAATCGATAAAAGGGAGACGAGAGGAAACCAGAAATATAGGTATGCCTTCTATTATCTCTTATTATATATTGCTTATAGGGAAAGTCTAAAACACTTTAAATTGTTGTTCTAGACAAAACTACTTGTATAGTGAATTAGTATATATCTGTAGATGCTAAATTCTCCAAAACAAATTGGTGACTTCACTGGGGATCTATCAACTTTCCTAGTAGCTTATCCACCCCCTCAGACATCCTTGTAGAGTTTATTTGTGTTCATCGACTATATTTCAGCTCTTTTGCATTGAATTTTGGTCAAAAAATGAGGTTAGATGACTCTTGAGTGGCCTCTTAGAAATCAGACAGGCTTGGTCAGGGGACAGTGCTCTACAGAGCACCCTTGAATGAGAGACAGTGCTCTACAGAGTAGTTAGGCCCTCTTTGACCTGTGTCGATCATCCTTAGGTCAAACTCCCACCTTTGGATTGAGTTTTTGCCAAATTTCTTTTATTTGATTTCTTGTTTATTGATCAATGAGTGTTATCTCTCAGAGAATAATGTTTTATCTCCTTTGTTATCCCTACTTTGATTTGATTTATTAATGTTTCTTAAATTTTTTCTTTGTCATTACCAATCTATATTCAAAGTTAGAATATAATTGATTAATCTTTGTTCCAAAGAAAGTGTCATAAATTCTTCTTTTCCTTCGAAACAGAAATGTCGTAAAGGTCTTCGTTCTTATGTAAGATTGATTGATTGTATGTGCATATTTCCTTTTGTTCATATTCACATTAAGGAAATTGAAAAGAAAAACTTGTATCGCTCATATTGTAGTTTGTGAATGCTTGAAATGAATAGGTAGGGAAATTGCATTAGTTGTGCTCTTTTCTCTTTGTCAAAGATCTAATTGCTCTATCCCTACTAGCTAAGGATTTTCATTATTAAATTGAATGGAAAGAATGATTATCATATTAGTTGCATTTTAGGAATTGCAAACCTACATCACGTGGTGAACCTTGAAAGGCAAATTCTAAAGAAGATGAACTTAAAATTTATCTAAATTTACCTAATGGAGCATTTTCACCTAACGAAAAACATTTAGAGCTCTAGGCTAGAGACGTGTTCTGACGTCATAAAACAAACCAATTGTTGCTAACTTGTCTGCAATACATCCTGAGTGTGATACCTCATTCCACATACATGACTATATTGTAGCTCATCCACGTACCTTCAGGTATGTAGGGCGGTGTTACAGTATGTAAAGTATATGGGAATGCTTTCACTGTGCGGTTTTGCATTAGACAATGCTTATACGGACTAGGCCTCCACGTACCTTAGGGTATATATGGGAGGACAACTATAGGTTTCTATCCATCCTTAACTAACCGAGTCAGCCACCTTGTAAACTGTGATACACCGAACACATCATTCGGGGAGATTGACTGCCTGTACTTCTTGGTTCACCAGGAGGTATTTTGTAGTTCACAGTTGCTTGGTAAACCTTTTTCCTAGATTATCCCTCTTTTTTCTGTTATGTTACTTTGATTAAAATGAAATTAATTACCCATGGATAACATCCTCCATGCTCTATCCTTAGTCGATCTTAGGTTGAAACATATGGTGATAAATCTGGAGTCCACCGATCAAGGAATTCCTTTTAACAGGAATCCTAGTCCTTTTCTTCCTTTTGGAAATATTGGTGCTCCATATATGGCTACATTGTCCCTTTTGGTATTTACCATTGGCTTTCCAGTTTGGTTTCTCTCAACCTCCTTGGCTCAAAATATTGTGATTTCTCCATAATCGAGTACACCTCTAACTGGACAAAAGCAACCTCCACTTGGTCCTAAAGTTGACTCTCTTCCTTCTTCCTCAGTTGTTTCTTCCTCCCTATCTTCCTCTTTGCCTGGTGAAATTATTGGTGCTAGTAACTAGGTGGATAAGAAGAAGAAGAAAGGGAAGAAGAAGAAGAAGAAGAAGCAAATTCAACAGAGTGGCAAACAAGAAACCATTGCTTTGAATGCAACATATGATGAGAAATTCTCCATCGGGCCTCACAAAGTTCAACATCCATGCAAAATTTGTGTGAGAGACCATCTTCTTCAAAATTGTCCTAATATTCCTCAGATCTTAGAAGAATGGTCTTCTCGTTCCCATCATCCTGTGTCATCAACTTCTAGAGATCATGTTGGTGACACACCATCAACTAGTGGTAGTAGAGTTCATGGAAAGAAGGGTAAAGTGAATTTTCCCTGTAGGTTATGTGAAGGGAATCACCCCATTCACCTTTGTCCCTATCTAGATGAAGCCAAAAAAGTGTTGGATAACCATCCTGCTTCACCGCAGTGACTTCCATATAGTTAAAGGAAACTCTTCAAAAATCCTTCCCTAATTGATGAATTGACTGACTCAAATCAACTGTTGGTCAAACCCACTCTCTCTGAAAGTGAATCCTATGAGTCTATACCCTACCCAATTTAATTGTTCGAGGTAACAGTAGACCTGATTTCATTTATAGTAAATCATACCTTTGCCAAAGAGAGTAAATATGATACCACTCAGGTTCTTTTTGCTTCTTTAGATCCAAATGAGCTTGTGGGCAATCCGCTTGTTCCATTAAGACAGGAGGAAAATCCTCCCATTCTCGTAACTCAAGGGGTTAATTCTCCCCTTTCTATGGGACCCCCTCTAAGTAGTCTGGTCCCTTCCTTTGATTGGAATCAACTGGAAGGATTTCGTCTTCCTTCTTATGTGCCTTTCCAGATCATAGTACAAGTTTGTAATATGATTGTAACTGGCACAATTATAGATGAAGGTGCATGAGTGAGTATCCTTTCTTCAACTACTTGGAAAGCGCTCAGTTTGCCGCCACTTATGCCTGTTATCCATAATATTTTGGCTTTTAACAGAGGAACCAATCAACCATTAGGAATCCTCCCTCAGTTACCTATTACTTTGGGAGGAAAAAATCATTTATCTAAATGTGATGGTAGTCCCAGGCCCTTTAGATTACAATTTACTTCTTGGGTGCGACTATGTTTATGATATGGGAGCTATTGTTTCAATGCTCTTTCGAGTGATTTGTTTCCTGCATGAAGGCAAAATTGTCACCAATGATCAACTTTCATTTCCCGCTCCAAATATGGCTCCTAGTCAACCATCTTCCCTTAATGGTCCTTTTGTACCAATGGAATCATCCTCTCCACGGGTGAATTATGTGGCAACCAGTTCCATGCCTACATCAACAGATGAGTAATTCCATGATGTTGGACATTATGTACTGGGGTCATTAGAACCATATCTCTCCTTTGAAAGCATTGTTCTCCCAACAGATGAAAACGTCTTGGAATTCATGACCTCCTATCATGGGTCATGAAACCAAGGAATATGATGATCATTTTTTTACTGTGTCAACGTCATTAGAAAACGAAATAACTTCCATGAGGATAGTTCCTAGTCTTGTGTCAATTTCGTTAAAAAATGAAACAGGTACATGAAGATAGGTCTGTTACTATGTCAACCTCATTAAAAAATGAAACAGGACCATGAGGATAGTTCTTTTACTGTTTCAACCTCGTTAAAAAATGAAACAACTCCCATGAGGATTCTTCCTAGTCTTGTGTTAACCTCATTAAAAAATGAAACAAGGAGTATGAGCATAGTTTCTTATCTTGTGTCAAGCTAATTAAAAAATGAAACAAGGAATCCAAGCAGTGTTCCTTGTCTTGTATCGAGCTCATTAGAAAATGAAACAAGGTCCCAAGTTCCAAGTCGAGTCTTTGATTAGATCTCGTAAAATCCTGGTTGAGTCTTTCACTTGATCTCATAAAGAACATTCATTCAATCCACCTAATAGCCATGAGTAGTCTACTTAGGTGAATGTAATGAAGCTTGGGGGGCATGCACCTAATGGTAGATTTAAGTTTCCCTGTAGGTTATGTGAAGGAAATTAACCCATTCACCTTTTTCCCTATCTAGACGAAGCCAAAAAGGTGTTGGATAACTGTATTGCTTCACCGTAGCGACTTCCACCTGGTTACAAGAGACTCTCCCTTTCATCATGATGGGGGCATGTAAACCAATTTCAAGCATAGTTTTCATTTGAAGCTTGTGTAAAAATGAAACTGAATCCAGGCATAATTGTTCGTTTCAAGCTTGTCTAAAAATGAAACTAAATGCAAGCATAGTTAGCTATGGTTCAAGCTTGTGTAAAAATGAACCCATTTCCATTCTAACCCTCATGATTTTCATTCTATCAGCCTCTTTCATTATATGAGCCTTGATTTTATTTATCCCATCTCTACCATCCCTTTGGCCAAGCATATGCTTTCGCTTGGTTGTTTTACCTTTTTTGAGGAACAGTTGCAATGAGTGGTCTTTTTAGCCAGCCTCTTCACATAAATCAACATGTTTTGAGAAGTTCCAACATCACCAGAACTAGTTGATACCCTAGACACCACTCGTTCCTCAAAATGGAGTCCTCTTTAAGTTCTTTTCAGACACTCTAAATATGAAAAGATTGTCGAGCATTTTTCCTTTCCAGCTCGTTAACAGATTGGAAATGATATCTCTCTTGCATTATTGTATGCTTTTTCAAACTTGAGAGATTAATTTATGGAAAATAATTTGTGGATTTTTCTTTTTTTCCCTTTTCAAACTCTCTAAACATGAAAAGGACCAAGTTATATTTGTCATTGAACTCATTAAAAACATCAAATAGTGACAAACTTGTCCATCTAGAAGAGACCGAGTTTCACCTTCGCTAGATTCGTTAAAACGTAAAATAGCAATGGATTCACCCAACGGTGAAATTATACAACAAGAATGTGTTATCCTCCTCAAGCTTGACTAAAATAAAGAGGTACTAGTCAACAATGACTGGGGAAAATGGAAAAATGGGAAAACCACTTTATGGTAGCAAGTCGCTCTTGAACATGACACTTTCACTCCATCACCATGACTATCTGGGTTGGGTTATTAGCTTGATGGTTATCATACTGTTGGTCTATCATACCATCCATCTCTTTGTTTTGGGTCAATTCTACCCATTCACTTTAGTGTTGCCAACATGTTCAAGAGAAGTCATCCAGTCAAAATCCATCTTTTGCAATACCATAAACCATCATTTTCATGACCGCCATTCCTGAACTTTGTGTCGCCAGTCAAATTCCATCTCCAAAATCACTACACTCATTTCGTGTCATTGATATGGGATACATAAAGGCCCTCCTGTGATGCATTTCTTCTTGTCGACATCAACTCATTATCCAAGAAGTTGACTTAGAAACACCCATTCAGTACCTTGAGGCTTGCATGCATCAATGGTAGGTTTCTCACTTTCAGTGATAGGCATAAATCAATGGCCTTCGACCAAAGGACTTTGTATGGTGTTCAACATCAGCTCATCCATTCACACCATGCAGAATGTACTACAGTACCTTGAGGATCATTATCATTATCGGTGATTTCTCTCGCATCTGTT
The DNA here is from genome assembly GCA_000404065.3 of Pinus taeda. NCBI lineage: Eukaryota > Viridiplantae > Streptophyta > Pinopsida > Pinales > Pinaceae > Pinus > Pinus taeda. The sequence continues at coordinate 132,119 of APFE030356829.1, read as the reverse complement.
AACAACTTACATCATTGGTTGGTAATCAGATGGTGCCTTCCTATGTTTGACTTCAGATCACATATTCACATGGTTAAACTCATACTTGAATGAACAATTGAATGATATTGAAGAACTTGGATCTAGTTTGATCCATCCAGGCTACAAAATCAAGAGTACTAAATCATATGTACAATGACTTTACAATGATAGTCATTTCGATCATGGGTCTATATCTGTAGACGACTATTTATGTACATGTAATGAAAGTTTATAAGTTGAGCATGGGTATTCCTTCTCTTAGCTATTCATGTAAAATCAAATATGATGATATATGTATTGTAATTGATGTAGGTCACCTTCCACTTCAATACCTCCTCATCACATCACAGAGAATTTCATTCAACATTGGCATTTTTCCAACTTCATGCTTTAAGGGGCAACTGTTACAGATCCATTTGAGCACATCAAATCCAAACATTTAGATCAATGATTTAGGACTCATCAAACCCTAAATTTAGTTGTTTCATGCCCTAAACAAGTCAACCCTTTGAATGCCTCCTTCTGGGAAAGTTTCATGACCTAAGACATCCATAAATGGTCTCTAAAGGGACCAACGTAGATAGATACACTGCCAGGGTGATCTGCAAAGTAGGTGGATACACTGTTAGGGTTCTTTGCAGAGAACCTAATCCCTCTTTAGGCTGTGCTAGGTGAATTTGAGTGAAATTCAATTGGGGTTTGGGGAATACTCTTATCTCGTGGAGTCATCTAGAAGCTTCCCTCAGTTATCTACTCCTATGAGCTCGAAAATGGATGAGGAATGAGTTAAGGTGCATCCTATCCTCTCATCCCTTCCTCCATGGAACTAATTCTCAGTATGAAAGGCCATTCAATGCTACCATTAATGACAAAACCTCCTTCATCCTCCTATAAATTTGCCACTCATCTAAGTGATTAGGGGCTGGCTGGATAGACTATGTTGAATTGTAAGGAGATAATGTTGCTATGAGACTTGAATTTGGAGCAAATGATGTGATGCCACAAGCTTGTCTTGCTTTTGATGTGATTGGATGGGATCCAAGTTGGAGGAATGACTTTGAATCAGACACTAATGATTGTAATTCCTTCTTCTACCTAATAAAGTGTTTGAAATGTTTTCCATATTTTTGTTCTTTCATAATGCTTATATGTATGAATTGCTTCTAATTACTTTCATTTATATTTAATTGATTGTATGCTTTGAACGATTTTCATCTTCTATCGTGTTGACAGGGTACTTTTCAAGCAGTTTGAGTACGAGAAGGAGAGACAAAATTGATACAAGGGAGACGAGAGGAAAGTGGAACTACATGTAGGCCTTCTATCCTCTCTTCTTATCTATTGCTTATAGGGAAAGTCTAAAACACTCTAAATTGTTGTTCTAGGCATAGCTACCTCTCTAGGGAATTAGCATTTATCGGTAGATGCTAAATTCTTCAAATCACCATCACTGCATAAGGATAGTCAATGATCATAATAAACTTTCTGCGCTACCATCCAAAGGAGGATAGTGAGAAAGTTATCGTTGATGGCTCTGCATCTCAGGACATATGGTCTACCTGCCACCTCATTTGTGGCACCCTTAGGTTGAAGCAATGGAACCTGTTCTAGTGTAAAGGAAACTAAGATCACATCATATCAAAATTTCTTTAGTTTTTCCTCTTTTTCTTTAGATAGTTGTTCTTTCATAATGACTAGAACCCCCTCACTCTAGTTGAAGAGTGTTTTCCTTAGACACTCCAATCCATATTGAATGTATGATCTACTTTCCACATGTAATATTGAGCTGCCTTCCAATCTTGTGATAACAAATAGGATTTTTCTCAAAGGTACCTGGGTCACATCTTTTATACTGATCATTCCATCCTTTGTTGGCTAGGCTCAAGGTCTAAAATAGGTTGTGATATAATATTTCACTGTCTCTCCACCACTTCTCCCACATAGGAGTGATATGGGGGCACCCCTCATCGATAGTCCTATTAGAAAGTAGATATCCTCTACCTTTATCTTGAGCAGATTTTCCCCAAACATAAATGCTTGTGCCTGAACATCCCATGCACAAACAAGGTACTTCAACAACTCCATTTTTTGCCTCATACATGGAAGTGAAAAGAATTTTAGTAGTCCACAATTATTTAATGCTTGGATGGTAGCAATATTGTTTGCTACCTTTAAATATTATTCCTCACGTTCTCTTTCTCTCCATACGAAATCTATTTTATGTTGATGAAACCCTGAAACATCAACAAGAGGTTCATCAAGATCCTTTTCATGCAAAAACCTTGATATATTTTGAGGAAAACTATTGAACAAACTTTAGATTTGTGCCCAATGCACCCACAAGAGAAAAATACAGCGTTTCACCCCTACTTGAATTGTATGACTACTTAGATGCAATGCACTTTTTCACCCTTTGGGCCTACGGTGATCATACAGAGAAATTTTTGAAACCGAGGGCCCTCAAAAACTTATAAATTTAGCTTTAAATCATAAAATGGAACCACTAAAAGAAAGAGAGGGTTTTTACCTCCTAGCTGGTAGTGATGGTACTCAAAATCATCCACTAGATTGGCTGCAATTAGCTGCTGAAGATTGAGGGAAAAAATACTCAGAACTCTCACTTTTGAAGGTAAATGTGAAATGGTTAAAATGAATTGTCATTTTTTAGTATGTATGGTAAAAACAATTATTATTTTATTCATATTTAATGTTTTGACCTAGTCATGATTCATTTTTACTATGAAATATGTATGTTTAATCCCTTTTGTGTTGTTTTGAGCAGGTCAACAATTGTTAACGGATTTTTTTGTGCTTTAAACAGGTTGTTTTAACCAAAGAGTACACTTTTATCTATTTTTCAAGCTCTTTAAACCTACAAAAAGGAACACTTTGGAGTCCTCTCTTAACTCATTTCAGACTACCAAAACATGAAAACATTGCCGAGAACATGTCTTTGATAACTCATAAAAGTAAATGAAAATATTTCTACTCAGTATAAGATTAAACCTTTTCTAGATTCAGATAGACTAAGTACGAAAAAGGAATACCTTAGTCAAACATGGCTAAGAGGTTCTTGTGGGTATTGTTTTCTTCCTTTTTCGACCTAAGGGACTACCTACAAAAATGGAAATTTGGAGTTTTCTTTTTTGCCTCTTTTTCAAGCTCTTTAAACATGAAAAATAAGTTGAGTTTTACCTTCAATGGACTTGTTAAAACACAAAACAATAATGGACTTGTAGAGCATCATAATACCAAACCAATCCTACTTAGGGTTCGTGTTGGCTTTTTTAGGCCTAACCTAGGTTCAGAGGTGATTTAGCCAAACGAATCCCGGTACTACTGGCCCTTTTGGCAATAGTCCGCAGAGCGCCGATTTAGGTATCACCCGAAGTAGTATGGGTGGGTGCTAGAACTAGGTTTCTGCACCCTAGATATGTCTGATGGTTTTCTGGTGGTTTGCAATTTGACCATGTGCACACGTCACTACACGCACCTATCAATACCTCGGAGCCTACAATGCTGCCTTCGCACAACTCTGTTCGAGGTGCGATCTGTGTTATTACCCAAGTTCTTAACCTGATATTATATGATTACTTAACTTATCTGTATGAGCCCAATTACACTTAATAGTGTTCAATATTCATATAAGTGCGTACAATAAACAAAACAACATAAATGCATAGAAAATCATACAAAATCAGATACAAAGTATTTAGAATCAAACTTCTCTTTATTACTATTCTTCTTGGGTTACAAACTCAACTTCACCCTACTCACTCAGCTGCAGGGGTTCATGCACTTAGCTGCGGACTCTACTGGGCCTCTACACACTCAGTTGCAGAGCCTCTTCCTAGTACTATAACCCAGTACACTTAGACTTCTTCTCTATCCGCTACTAGATCACTACATTAATCCATCTCTCATTCTCCTTATCTCTTATTTTACAACATAGAGCCTCGTTCTTATTTATACAATCCCATGGTCTGCGGACCATGGGTAAGTCGACATGAAATTACATTACATTACAACAATTAGGGCAGACAAACCTATGACTGAATATATATTCGCGGAGTCTTAAAACATATTTAACCAAAACTTGGGCTTGGGGCCCCAAAACACGTTGTGGGGGGATTCCATGCCCAATAGGCCCCCAGCACAAACATCATGACTCACCCTCGAGTCACTCTATCAGTGTAGTGATCTTGGCACGAAGTCCCTCTAACTATTCCCGAACAGCCTGAATAACGGCATCACACTGAGATGCTTCCTACTGCACTTGCTGCATTCTATCTTCTAAGGCCTCTATTCAGTCATGCTGCGTTGCAACTGTACTTGCATCCCCTAAATCTGCATGAGATTGCCTTCGATAGCTACTGTGCTTATGAAGGCTTTGTCAATCCATCATTGGACATGCACTTCGAGAATGGCTTTCTTGTGGCGCGCTGCATCCACATGCTCTTTCCATGTCTTGGCTTGCTACATCTTTGCAAGCTGTTGAGTAAGGACTACTATCTATGCAATCCCTTTGATGTTGTCATATTGTTGTTGGAGCTCGTGTCACTCTGTCTCCAACTATTGAATGTTGCATTCCTCCTACAACATGATGAGGACCTCAGGCGCCTGCTCCAACATGTTGGTACAGTTACGCATTGCACTCCAATATTTTCCATAGCTTCTACAATAGCGCTGGCATGCTACTCTCTAACCTCTGGGGGAGTGGAAGGTTGTGCCTTCAACCACAGTTTGGAAATATGGAGATTCAACTCTAGCTGCACCTTTGTTGTCTCTTCTCGAGCATCGCAAACTCCACCTACTAGACTGTAAATCTGCACTTCTACTGGTAGAGTTGTTGCAATAGCCAACTCTAGGACGCGTTAGCAAGCATCATCTACCATTTGCACCAACTATTTGTTCTACAACACTAGCTCGTCATGTTGCAAGCTAAGCTATTCTATATTAATATTATGCTCACTCAGAACCTGGATTGCGTGAATCTCTCTGGCATGTAGCTCTGCGGTTATTCCATCCTATAGCTGATAAAGAATTTCTCAGGGAATGGTAGCTAGATTAAGGCCAAGGACTCTCATCATGCTAACCGTCATTCGGCCCTTTGCATCTATTGATACCAATGCTCCTTCTGGCAACATTATTGTTTTGGCTATCCTTGCGTGCAACATATGTTTCACTGTTGAAGTGCCTACTGCTATGTGGGTAGACAGGATACCCATTACTGGGAATAGTGTCGACTCAGATACTGTTGTTCCCAGTAAGACTGGTAGCTATCTTAGAAACAAAGAAGTAAAGTCTATTTTCGCTTTCCTTTATGAAAATAGATAGGAGTGGAACAAAGGAGACCAACCTTAGTCTTGCGCTTGATTTCCTCTCCTTCCTGATAGAGCTTTGCCGCTTCTTGTTCATCTACCCAGCTTCAAAGAGCACCTGTGGTATCACAACAACATACTACTATCGAAGAACAAAGATCTATATTCATAAATAACACAGGACCAGATGTGTGTTAACCATACAAATGCATATATAAGTAAACATACAAGAATATGGAGGAAAACTTGAATAACTTTATTAATATGAAAAGTAGCAAGAGGATTACAACCATATGTTCCGACCTAGCATCATCCTCCATCTAGAAATCCCTTCTTAACCTCAAGTAAAGCTTATATCACCCAACACTATGAATGTACACCAGAAAGCCAACAACACTTCTCTATAAGATAAAAAATTCCTGCCTCCAGATCTCTGTGATGACGGATCCATATACAGATGATTGAAGGGAGGTGAGGCATCTTCTGGGGTCTTGATTAGTGTCATCTCTCTAATATTTCCTACTTCCACTTGGAGAATGGTGATCTCTTACTCATCCCTGGTCGAAAACAAAGAGGCAAGTGTCAGAGGGGAAGCTTTTGGAAGATTCCATGATCTTCCACCTCGCATTTTGTCCCTGCCATTTGTCCATTCCTGACCATTGCACCCTACATAGGATCGATTCAGTATGCATCACACCTTGTACACTGGGAAGGTGATATGCATCGTACCCTCTGCACTGGGTTTTCAGTATGGTCCAGTTTTGACCATTTATGAGCAGTTTTTAGTGGAGAACTTCTGGGAGATGATGTAATCAGCTGACCTTGTTCCTTTAGGAAGTGAAGCAACACTTTTAGGGACTTAGGAGCCCTCATTTTATGGACAGTTATGATTGGGGTTGAAGTGCCCAAAAATGTCTATAACAGTTGCGCCCTAAAGCATGAGGTCGTTAATCTTTTTGATGTCTGGTGAAATGCTTTACTATGAGGATCCAAAGTTTTTTCGAGCTGGGAGGTGACCTGTAATAAGATACAATACAATACATTATTTTGACAACATTTTTTCATGATCTAGTTGAGGCAGGCATTCCCATCCTCAGCTTTATAAATTCATTTTCATGTACATAGGGCAGACAATCGTCTGTGTGACATGCTGACGATTCAGACTCATCATCCTTTGATTTGGATGATCATTTGTTTGGAAATGATGTACACTTGATATCTTTATATTCCTGAATATATCGTAGCCTGGATGGATGAAACTAGATCTGGGGTCTTCAAACTCATTCAATCTTCACTCGGAGTACAAGTCGATCCATGTGAAAAATGTCCTAGAGTCGAACATGGAAAGACATCGCCTGATTACTAGCCAATGATGTAAGCTGTTAACAGGCGCGAGAGGAATCACCAATAATGACAATGACCCTCAAGGTACTACAGTACAATTCGCATGGTGTGAAAAAGGACTTGGCATCGAACACCACATAAATCTCTCGGTTGAAGGCCATTGATATAAACCTGTCGCCGAAAGTGAGAAACTTGCCATTGAGGCATGTAAACTTCAATGTACTGAAATGGTTGTTCCTAAGTCAACTTCTTGGATAATGAGCTGATGTTGACAAGAAGTGACCCGTCGTAGGAGGGCCTTGATGAATCCCACATCAACGACACGGAACGAAGTAAATTATTTTGGAGGTGAAAACAATCTGACGATACATGGTTTAGGGTGGCGGTCATGAAGGAATGGAGCATGAATATATTGCAGTGGGTGAGACACAGGCGAATTGTCCGAATGACTTCTCTTGAACATATCAGCGACACTGATGATGGATTGGTAGCATTAACTGCAAAGATGGATGGTGTGATGGACCAATGGTGATGACCAGTGAACGGAACAACCCAACCCGGCATGGATGCGAAAGGAAAGTGTCAAGTTCAAGAGCGACTTACTACCAATAAATCTTTTTCAAGTTTTCTTCCCAATTTTCCCCAGTCATTGCTAACCAGTACCTCTTTATTTTTTTCAATCTTGAGGAGGATAACATATGCTTTTTTTATAATCTGCCCTTCGGGCGAACCTGTCGCTATATTTTAGTGAGCCTAGCGACAGTGAAACTCGTTCTCGTCCATTTGGACGAGTTTGTCGCTATTCGATTTTAACGAGTTTAACGACAAAGATAACTCGGTCCCTTTCAATTTTAAAGAGTCTGAAAGGAATGGAAAGGAGACTCCAACGATTCTTTTTCGTCATGGAATCCCTTATGTCCGAAAAAGCATAAAATAATACAAAAGGGATGAATTTTCGATAGTTTTAATGAGCCGAACAAGACAAGCACTCGATCTTTTTGTGTAATAATCCCTCAGGTCCAAAAAGATTAAAATCTTGAGGAGGGATAACACTTCTGATGACTTGAACGAGCCAGAGAGGCCAATCGCTCGACAACTTTTCATATTTTATGAGTCAGTTGAAAAGAGCTTAAAGAAGACTCGTTTTTGAGGAATGAGTGATGGTTTCGAGTAGCAGCTGATTCTAGGTAAGATTTTGAATTCTCCAATCATGACAGTGTCACAAGGATGGCTAATAGAATCACTCTTCACAGATGTCCCTCAAAGGGGTAAACAATCATATGGGGGTGAATGATCAGCTAAAAACAGAGTGCAGGTGATGATGAGAACACGACCAAGGCTCAAAAGCTAGCAATAAGGCATTCACAATGGTTAGTTACCGGTTCATTTTTTAATGAGTTTAAACGCTGGGGGAAACATTTTGTCATGACTTATGTTTATTTTTTAACAAGCTTGAACTATGTGCTAAAACCGCTCGTGGGGGGTTTATTTTTTAACGAGCTTGAACCCTGCGGTAACACTCCTTGCCAGTTGTATGATAAGGATGTCTCATTCAAGATGCCATTTTGAAGAGGCATGCACCTTTTGAAGCTTTGCCTCAAATCCTTTCTTTATGCAAGCTAAGAAACAACCATCCTTATGGGTTTAAAGGGTTAGAGGTCCTGCAAATTTAAAAAATAAATAGTCGCTCTTCGCTTGCATGCAGAAAGGTTTGCATGCTCACACGTATAGTGAAAAATTTCCAGGTTACCATGAAAGTTCCATCCTCGTAGCAAACAGAATGCTTCCTTGGTGATGTCTACTGAAATAGACAAAGGGGAGTGGCGTAGAGATACTCCACTCACATAACTTTAACGAAGGTATCTTATTCGATCCTAATCCCATTTTCCTGTGAGGACGGGTGTGTCAGACTAGTCATATAACCCCCGCGGAAACCCACTCTATACCTAAGGTTTTCTTGCCGAAACAAACCAGGGTGCATGCCCTGTGGGTTTCAGTCACATCCTCTTGAATCACTCGCGCTCATCAGGTGGACGGATTGGAGATCGATGAGACATTCCTTGCGTGAAAAGACCATTTAGGGATGGCATTTCACTATTTGCGATGTGTGAACCGGGGAATGACATTTGGTCTACGATCTTGACCATTTTTCCTTCGTGCGGAAAATACATTACTTTAAAGAGTGAGGAGATGATGGCTCCCATGCAACAAATATAGTCGCATCCAAGGAGTAGATTAAAATCCAAGGGTCCTTGAACTACCATCACTTTCATGTGAACGGTTTTCCTCCTCAAAGTAATGGGCACATTTGGAAGGATCCCTAAAGTTCGACTGGTTCCTTTGTCGAAGCCTGTCAGACTTCTCATTTCAAGCAAAAGCGATGGTGAACCAAGCGCTTTCCAAGCAGTTGAGGAAAGGATACTCACAGGAGCCCCTTCATCGATGATGGTACCAGCCATGACCATTCTATAAGCTTGTACAATGATTCTGAATGGTACACTAGTTGGTAAACGAGGTCTACTTAGTAGATTCCAATCGAAGGAAATGACTAGGTTGCTTGGTGGTGGGACCGAATAGACAATCGGATATGACTCTGATGAACTTCCTTCCTACGATAAAGGAATGGGTGGACTGCCCCCAAGCTCGTTGGAGTGTCTGTTGATGAAAATAATTTGAACAATGTCGTTCTTTTTCTCTTTAGTGACGGTATCATTCGAAGATGAACACTTTGAAGGCAAGACCTGGTTAACTACCATCTCGACCTTTTGACTTTTGTCTGGTATGGATTAAGAGGGTTCATTTTCAATGATAGATTCTTTGGCCGACCACAATGACGAGCCTGCCGGATTTTCAACCAGTGGTGGACTTGGCAAGAGTTTTTTATATCCAGGAGGGAGCCATAGTGGTGAAGCAGGACGGTCATCCAAAACTCTTTTAGCCTCATCAAGGAAGGGACAACGGTGGACGGTGTGATTGCCTTCACACAATTTACAAGGAAATCTGGGATTCCTTTTCTATCTAGATGATTCACTTTCACTGGTTTATGGTGTGCATTCAACATGAATGTCAGAGGTTGATGCCACCGGATTGTGCAAACGAGGAGACCAGTCCCTTAAGATCCGAGGGATGCAGGGACAATCTCAATGATAGTGGTCTCCATTGCAAATGACACAAGGAGGTTTAGGTTTAGACAGTGCGGTGTGAGGATTTTCGCTAGATGACGCTTGGTTGACCCCTTTCGATTTTGGTTCCTTTTTCTTCTTTTCCTTTTTCTATTTCTACTTCTTCTTCTTCTCAGTTACTTGATTTTTAGCTTTATCGGCTTTACCAAGTGAAGAGGAAGGAGGAGAGGGAGAATCAGACAAAGTAGAAGGTTGGGAGGCAACTCTAGTGTCATCTAGTTGCTAACTTAACTGTTCAGGAATTACAGGATTCTGAATGACAGAGGTAGAGAAGAGCTAGACAGGCAAACCAATTGTCAACCATGGAAGTGACAAAGTGGCCATATGGGGTGCACCAACATCTCCCCAAGAGGAGGAGGGACTAGGATTTCCTCCAAGGGGAAATCCATCGTTGGTAGACTCCATTTTCACAACCTAAAGACCAACGAGGGAATTTGTGATGTTATTTCGATTAAAATAAATTTTAAACGCTTTGAAACAACTTGTTTTCTCAATTTTAAAGAGTCGAGAAAAAATAAAAGATGACTCTAGTCACCTTCGATTTTTATTGAGCCTGAACTGACAGGTGCTCAAAGGACCTTTTCCTTTAAGGAGTCTTGAAAGGAGAAAAATGGACTTCTCTGGAGATCTAGGCAGAGAGGATTACAAACCAATCGCAAAACTGTAGAATACGTTTTATGGTATGACAATCAATCTTCCTGAATGTTGTGTTCAGTGCATTGCGATCGATAGGGTGGTAAACATGACTTCCTAAGGATAAAGGATGCAGCCTATTGTGGTCTCCCAAACTATACTTGATGGTACGTGGGAGCACAAGTCCGTACTAGCATTTGTCATCTTAGAGTGGAGGAATCACCCAACCAACAATGAAAGCAACAGTTACCAGGTTTTATGACGCCGGAACACGTCTCTAGCCTAGACCTCTAGATGTTGTGCGTTAGGTTCCAAAGCATTGTTAGATTCATTAAATTTATTTTAAGTTAATCTTGCTTAAAAATTTTCCTTTCAGGTTAACCGCGTGATGTGTATACAATTCCTAAAATGCAGTCTAAGATGATAAAAAAACATTTAATCTTCCTTTGACAATGAAAATCCTAGCTACTAAGGAAAGAAAGTTAAGAATCTTTCTGCAAAGAGGATAGAGCACACGGTAAATGCACTGTCCTAAATCAAAACAAACAGTCAAGATGCAAATGCACATGCACGTACTTTTTTCAGCCTTCTTAATGTATGAATGATGATAAGAAAGCTATGTGCAAATCTGAATTACTTTCAAATCGACAATACTCAACAAGTTCCTTTTTCAAAATGAAGTGAAGGTAAGAGAGACACTTTGCGATTTCGAAATGAAAATTGCTTTTCGACACTTTAAAAAACTATTAATTCAAATCATATGCAATAGTAACTGTACAATCGACTATCAAGAACAATGGGATTGTCTTCTAAAATTGAAAATGACAGCTACAACACTTTCAGATTAAGAAACGATAGTTCAACTATGCTACTTTTTTGTGAAAGAGAACTGAAAATGGCGCAAAATACATAAAAACATTTATAGCTCTTTTGACTATAGAGGTGGAATAATGTAAGAGGATGGGGTTTTCACAGAGATACACTAACTACAGACAGCAAAACTCCTGAATAGGACTAAAAACAGTGAGGGAAAAACCAAAGTCTGAAGGTAAAGTTAACCTTCCCTTACCATCGCACCTGTCACATTGTGAATTCAGTATGCAGCACACCTACTGCACTCGGGAAGTGCGATGGATACAAACTGCCTTGAAGGCAGGGTGCGATGGTACTAGTGCGAGACTTTGAATGAGTTTATACTCACAATTTGCAATTCATTTCAAGGATTTAAGCTGAGTAAGTGATGTTCAGTATATGTAAAGCACAGGGGTGATCTAAGGAGGTTACTAGAGCCACCACTTAGGGCAATTAGACTGTTTGCAGATCGATTATTTAATTCATAATAAAAACTCGAAGATAGACTGAAGCAACGTTGATCTACTTTTCATTTGTATGACAAATGCAGTTCGAAGGCTAGCTAGCTTGGCTTCAAGCTCTGTTTGTAAGTTTATAAAGGAAACAAAGATAGGCTAACAAACAATCTAGTCGCTCCCCAGTGGAGTCACTATTTTGTTACCAGGAATAGTGTTCACTCGGATACTTCTATTCCCACTAAGACTGGTAGCTATCTTAGAAACAAACAAGTAAAGTCTATTTTCTCTTTCCTTTATGAAAATAGATAGGAGTGGAACAAAGGAGACCACCTTAGTCTTGCGCTTGATTTCCTCTCCTTCCTGATAGAGCTTTGTCGCTTCTTCTTCGTCTACTTAGCTTCAAAGAGCACCTGTGGTATCACGGCAACATACTACTATCGAAGAACAAAGATCTATATTCATAAATAACACAGGACCAGATGTGTGTTAACCATACAAATGCATACATAAGTAAACATACAAGAATATGGAGGAAAACTTGAATAGATTTATTAAGATGAAAAATAGCAAGAGGATTAAAACCATATGTTCTGACCCAGCATCATCCTCCAGCTAGAAAGCCCCTCTTCACCTCAAGTAAAGCTTAGATCACCCAACACTATGAATATACACCAGAAAACCAACAACACCTCTCTAAAAGATACAAAATTCCAGCCTCTGGATCTCTGTGATGAGGGATCCATATATAGATGATTGAAGGGAGGTGAGTCATCTTCTGGGGTCTTGATTAGTGTCCTCTCTTTGATAGTTCCTGCTTCCACTTGAAGAATGGTGATCTCTTACTCATCCCTAGTCGAAAATGGAGAGGCAAGTGTCAGAGGGGAAGCTTCTGGAATATTCCATGATCTTTGACCTCACATTTTGTCCCTGCAATTTGTCCATTCCCGACCATCGCACCCTACAAAGGACCCACTCAGTATGCATCGCACCTTGTACACTGGGAAGGTGATATGCATCACACCCTCTGCACTGGTTTTTCAGGATGGTCCAGTTTTGACCATTTATGAGTAGTTTTTAGTGGAGAAATTTTGGGAGATGATGTAATCAACTGAATTTGTTCCTTTAGGCAGTGAAGCAACACTTTCAGGGACTTAGGAGCCCTCAGTTTATGGACGTTTATGTTTGGGGTTGAAGTGCCCAAAAATGTCTATAATAATACCTTCCTGAGGGGGTCTCACCTTTAGCTCTTGCAGTTGCATCCTGAGGCCCCCCAACACATTCTTCTGCTCTGTCATGAAGTCTTGGGGCGCTTCACTAGTGACATCGCAAACCATCTCACTGATGTCACGAAGTTCACCTTCAGTTAAGGTGATCGGGTTGATGGCCAGCTTCGAGGCCTTGAAATTGTTTCTAGGAATCAATCCTTCTGTGACGCGCGACCATTTGAGTTGGGTCGAGGTGGTTCCTAGGTCTGCACTCTCTTCTACAAAGTTTGTGTCCTCTAGCTCCTATTTTGTAGACACTGCTTGGCCCTCCTCTACCTTCACTATTTCAGCCTCTGTTTTATGCACTGATGTTGCTTCTGCTACCTCCTTCTACTGCACGACTACTTGTGCCGCTTTGCGGGTTGCCCTGACCTCAAATGCCACTTTTTTGTTACGCATTTTCTCGGCCAGTTGGGTGATGCACTGCTTGGCATCATCTTTCCTTTTTTGTGCTGTTGTCTTATCCAACTCCACCAAATCCAAGGCACCCCACTCGGGAGACCATGATTCTAACACTGTAAAGATCGCGTCGTCAGTGGCTATGAATGGGAGCTTTTTCCACTGCTACATTGGATCCTTTCACACCTTGATGTAAATATTGTGCATGTCTTCCTTGAAGTCTACAAAGCTCCATAGACTATTGTACAATGTGGGGGACAAGCGCAACCTCATATTAATCCATATCTAGATGTTGGCTTCCATGAGCACCCAAAATATCTTTGCATCGCAAATCCACTTCACGTCCTTGGTAGCCCAGAGTGACGTGTACTTCGTGGCCTCTGTTAAGTCATGCTCAATACTTAGGAATATACTGTCCTCCGGAAGTTCTCCTGCTACCATCAAAATGGACAAGAGAAACCATGTGTAGTGGAAGGTCTTACCCTACTCCTGGGGTTCCTTGCAGTTGATCAAGAATTCCTCGTAGAGGAACTCAGCCCAGTTGAATTGGACCCTCTATGCTCACTGTTCGGCCAATGCAATTACCATCATTGGTACTTCATTTTCGTGACATTTTCTCATTAACTTCCCGGCCAAGAGTTAGGTGGCTACACGCACCCCTTTATCCTTGATACCGCTGATGGCATAACCTCTCTTTTTCTTCTTGAGCTTATATTTTTTCTTCATGGCTTCTGCAAGAGCCAAATCATTGCTTTCTCTTGCTATCATCACGGGGTACTTTCCATTATAGAGAAGCCGAGAAATTCGATGGATGAGATCCGCTGTGATGGGAATAGGCTTGTCCATCCATACGTACCCATCATGCACTAGGCAAAGCAACTGCCTAATGACAAAAATGGCGATGGGCATGTAGTGAAAGTGTGGTATCCATAGTAGATGAAGCAACCCGGCCTTCTCCACACTGTGCAACCATTTTTGCGGCTGTAATGTGATCACCAGCCCCTCCGTATTCTGTTTCATTAGGCTCTCTGTCTCTAGGTGTGCGAACTTCTCGCTGTCCGTGAGGTCCCAGTCTTCAAATTTTAGGGTAAGCACACATCCTAGGAGTAGATCCTCAAAGGTAATGCCATCAGGGAGGAGCGGGGTCTAGATCGCACTCTTCATTGCATCCAAATCCTTTGGTACCTTAGCTTTCCCCTTTCGTGGACGGACAGACTTGGGAAATTTTGTTGCAAAGAACATTGGTTGGATGTCCGCCTCCACATCTTCTTCCTCTTTAACCTCAACAATCAGAGCCTGTAAGTCCTCCTCTTCATCTGAATCAATGGTGAAATCCCTCCCCTTTTCCTCCATTGATAGCCTACCTAACCATGGATTCCTCGGGGACATGTAGACTGGTCCCATTGTCTGCTTATCTTTTTCTGGTCTCGGCATTTGAGAGGATTTATGGTTTTCTCACATGACCCCAGTATCTTAGGGAATATCTTGTACTTTGTGGGTCGACGTGGCCTTACCAGCGGGTCCTTCTTCAAATCCAAAACCTGCCTTGGTATCCGTCATCTTGTTTGTACTGTATGTGGTCTTTCGCAAACCTAGGGGCTTGAATATCACTTGGTGCTCAACACTCTGTGCTCTATTCAACTACTCAAGTCTCAAGTGAACAAGTGTTGTCTAGTGGCTAACACCTGGAGTTTTATAGCACCTTTTGAATTCAAATTCGACTGTTCTCCCCAATTCTGGGCCATCAATGCTTTCTTGGTGGTAGATTATCCATAATCTTGCCCATAATTGTGGTCTTAAATGTCCATCGCCCGCTACATTTGGCCTCAAACCAGACATCCTATTATGAACAGTGATGCTAACGGCCACCTCCCAAGCTACCCGCGTGGTAGTGTAGCCCCCTGTGCGTGGGGGAAACCTTGTGACATGTTGATTCTATGCGCACATCCCTTATCACACAACTCCCAAATATAATCTTTTATAGTCCCGCGCTCTCATTCAACTACCTAGAGCACTAAGATTGTACTTCCTACGGCTAGTCAGGTGGTCGCACCACCTGTTAGAGGCTTCAACTTGTCTTCTAGTATAGTCCATCGAAAATCCTCAATTGCCCTTGTGACAGTCCGTGCCACGTGTTCTATCTTATGTAGTGTGCTCCCATGGTTACGATGTTTTGTGAGGTGCGGTCGTAGCCATGGCATTAGAGTCCTAAAGTCTTGGTGATAGTGTTCTAATTCAGTGGAATGATCATCTGCATCTTGCCTTTCCATCCTTGGCTTATCGACAAGACATGCTTTCTTGATCTCGTTTTCCAGCCTCTTGACCTCTGGGTCCATCAAAATGCTTTTCTTCCTTAGTTGTACCCAATCTTTTTCGAGTTCGCGAAGTCTAAGGTTCTCTCACTGAATGGCTTCCTAAAGCCCTATGTGTTCGACCTCACGTAGCTGTGTGATTTCTTTGTCCTATGCTTCGTGCACTGTCACATATCCAGGCACTATTACGAGTGGATTCCTTTTTGCATTCTCTTCAGAAATTATGGTCCCTAGTCTGTTCCGCACCTTTGGAATCGTTTCTGCGATCGGGTTTTTGCAGATGGTCCTATAGGCCGATTGAACCACTGGTACGCACAGGTCCCAATTAGTGCGTCTCGCCTGGTGAACATTGTTCAGTACTTCACATACCCTATCAAATGCTTCTCCATGGATAATTGGTAGCGCATGTTGCCTTTGTTGTTGCTGCATTTTGTTTCGATTCTCTATTCAGGGAGTGGTGTGTACTTATGTGAGCTGTATGGCATATGTCCATGCCCATCAGGAAAGGTCGGCACGCAAGTTGTTCCCCCCCCTGTTGACTGGCTCTCATCTTGAGATGGGTTTTCCAAATCGTAGATACATCATCCTTCTACATCCGTGCTAGTCCTCAAAACTTCCTTGATGCATACCCCACCATAGTGTAGGCATTGTGCGTAATCTCCACATCAGAGTGTCGAACCGCTGCTATTCTGGTACTGCACTTTCAAATTTGTTTAGGAATTCATCCACCGTTGTCAACCCATCATATGTAGGTAGATCCCTTGCCTCTGTTTTCACACAGCGTAGTGACCTAACCATCATGTTTCAATTAAGCGTTGTTACTTTGTGCAACCGATTTTTCCATCGCTCTACTTCTTCATCTGAATTTAAAGTGCAGGAGCTTTCACGCTCCCACAAAATTCTTCCATTTGCAGTAAAATTCATCCAGTCCTGTTCTCATGTAGTTATCTTGTAGATGCAATCAAGATCATCATCACTATCATCGTCGGACACTGGTTCACTGTATCATGCTCCTTTGGCTGGACCTAGAGGTACTACTACGCGTAGTGACTTTTTTTCAAAAATCGTTTTGCACATCTTCAGATTTATGACTCCATTCATATCAATGGCCTAGTCTATTCCTAGTAGCGTGGGATATGGATTGTTGTCATCGACAATCTCTATCACTTAAAAATCTTCTTGCGCACTTACACCTTCAATATCTACTGTTACCCCTTACAAGCTTCCCATGGGAAAGTTCTTTTGTTGGTTCTCTATTCATAACTAAATGGGAGACCACTGTAGTGCGGGTCTGCCCATGCGTTCCCATGTTTGTTTTGGCAGTACATTCACATCTAATCCGAGATCAAGGATTACCTGATCCATTTCATACTCATCTATTTGCACAGTCAACCACATTTTCCTTCTTATGCGCAATGCATGCTTTCCAAGTTTCCAGTCCATGCACGGTTCTCTTCACCCCACGCACCTAGTGATAGGTTCTTGTAGTCCTTTTACTGCCTTGCTATCGCGTAGCAGTTTCATGGATGTCTTCAGAAAGGTAGTGAGAATTGAAGGATCCATCCTTGGTTCTAGTTGATCCTTACTACATGAAGTTGAGGCCTCCGTGAAGCTCTTCTTAGCTTCCATCAATGTCTCCTTCACATGTTCTAAGTCAAATTTAGGTTCCTTTGTAGGAGCCTTGCGAACCCACACACATTCTTCTAACTTCTTACCTTTATCATTGCTGATGGTCATACTGCTCCTGAGCATCATGTTTACATTCTAGTCTTCTTCACACAGCTCAGACCTCATCATCTGCATATTCTGAGTCGGAGGGGGCTGAAGTAGCCCTTTTTGCACAGTCTCGCTATCAGTGTAGGGCAGTCCTCTACCTCATGATCAAACTGAGTACAATAAAAACATGATGTCCTCGTCAAGTTTGTAACATCATGGGCATAGTGCCTTGGCTGTCCATAATTGTAAAAAATTAGCTGTCTGCGACCCCTTCCTGGTCCCATTCCACCTCGACCTCGACTACGCCTATGAAATCCAGCACGCGCCATTCCTGCATTTAGCTCAAGGGCTCGTGTTTTGGTCTACACCCTGTATGTAGGAGTATGATCCATCATTAGTTCATAGCTTCTGCAGGTGTGTTCATCATGGCTTATCGACCTACAAAAATTACAAAATAATTATTGGGATGTCTGCTTATACTTCTACAATAGATGACAATTATTCATAGTGTCTTTTCCTCCTATTTGACAGATCGTGCCCCATAATGCAATTGTCGCGCTTGGTCCTACCTCTGCCTTCAGTCTTAACAACATTGGCCCTCCTCCTCCCAAGTAATTTGCAAACACTAGACAGTGGTCCTTGTCATGCCACTTGCCTTTGCATTTTATGCACCATACCTCCTCACGCACATCTGGCCAAGGTGTCCTGTCCTATTTCAAACTTGACATCTCCAGATAGATTTTTCAATTGCGTGTGGATTTGTTGGACTCCCAAACCAGGGTCTTGTATAGGGGTCTCATGCAATCTCATTGCCATCTCCAAAGATTCAACCTAGGTGGAAAGTTTTTGTTGTGACAACAACTTCCTTAAGTGCGGTGTTAGTGACACTACAAACCATGTGCAGTGTTGTCCATCTATGAACGTCATGTTGACTTCACAAATCATACCCCTCAGTCTTTGGTGCATATCCCAGTGGGTCTCACCCAAGAGCATCACGATCTCATTAAACCCAATGATTGATTGTGTTTCCGATGTTGGCTTGCTAAATTCTCTATTCAATGCTGTCTAGATTTATACAATTCCTACGTTTGGATGGTCATTAGAATTCTTGATGTACCATGTTAATGTGCAATCCTACAACATGCTTACCAGCATGGCCTTTTTGATACTATCATCCACGACTCCTTGTGCTTCTCATACTACTCTTACCACAAACCAGAATTGGCCTGGATCTTCATTCCATACTCCTTTGAATATCGGTAGTTTGATCACACTCGCCATACTAAATTGCGGTGGTGGTGGAGGTGGGGTGGGTGGATATGGAGGTGAGGAGGGTGAGATGAGTGGTAGTGTAGGTGGAGGTGGTAAGCACAGAATTTGATGTCTTATCAGACTGACCGCACTTCTTGGAGAAACTTTCATGACTTCTTCCTCGCTTTCCCATGAGGGGGAAATTAAGGGACTGGTTTCTAATCCTTCACTACTTCCACTTCTGTAGATCTTCCCACTTCACGTAGTCCCAAACATTAATTTATTTATATAACATGCTTTTCACACAATAACATCTTAATCCAAGTGTTTAAAGATTTAGTATACTTACCTCATAGTCCCTTGAGGAAATTTCACTCCGCCTTACTGTAGTTGATGGTCATATCTACCACAAACTCAATGATAAATCCTCCTATAATTCAGTCAAGCTAATGGTCCATAGCTCGTGGAATCTTATCTCCTGACACTTCTAGTCTGCACTCTAATTCCGTAGTCCACGTGATTATTTTTCGAGCCTACACCTTCGCTGATTGTATTCTAGCTTCACAATCCACTCATACAGCTCAAAAGGAAAGGATGCAAAGAAAATTTTGTGGATTTCCGCATACACGTAGCGCTCCAACCACTGTTCCTTAGATACTCATGGATTTCTGTTTTCCTATGCCATGAACTCATGAATATTTTTGTCCAACCACCCTTCAATTTCTTTCTTTGTTGCATTCCAGTGGCACAACATTAGACATCCCTTATGCAAATCCTGGTCCCAACAATGAAACCATTTGTTGGTTTGTTTGGGCCTGACCCAAGTTCAGAGGTGATTTAGCCAAACGAATCTTGGTACTAATAGCCCTTTCGGCAACAGTCCATGGAGTGTGGACTGAGGTCTCACATGAAGTAGTATGGGTGGGTTCCAGAACTAGGTTTCTGCACCCTAGATATGTCTGATGGTTTTCCTATGGTCTTTAGTTTAACCCTGCGCGCACGTCGCTACGTGCATCTATTAGTACCTCATAGCCTACAATGTTGCCTTCACGCAACTCTGTTCGAGGTGTGATCTATGTTATTACCCAAGTTCTTAACTTGATATTTTCAGATTACTTAACTTATCTGTATGAGCCCAATTATACTTAATAGTGTTCAATATTCATATAAGTGTGTGTGATAAACAACACAATATAAATGCATATAAAATCATAAAAAATGAGATACACATTATTTAGAATCAAACTTCTCTTTATTACTCTTCTTCTTGGGTTACAAATTCAACTTCGCCCTACGCACTCAGCTGCAGGGGTCTGCACACTCAGTAGTAGACTCTACTAGTCCTTTGCACACTCATCTACAGAGCCTCTTCCTACTACTACGACCCAGTACACTTAGACTTCTTCTCTATCGACTAGTAGATCATTACATTAATCCATCTCTCCTCCTTATCTCTTACTTTAAAAATTAAAGCCTCGCTCTTATTTATACAATCCCATGGTCTATCGACCATGGGTAGGCCGACATGACATTACATTACATTACAACACTCTAGGTGGACAACCCTATGACTCAATATACTTTTTGCGCTCCGCACCATCAATTCATGGAGTCTTACAACATATTTGACCAAAACTTGGGCTTTGAGCCCCAAAACATGCTATGGGGGGATTCCATGCCCAACAGTTCATTAAATATACTCAAAGGGATTCATCTAAAGGATGGACTTACAGATCAGGCATATGTTATCCTCCTCAAGCTTGTTAAATAATAAAGAGGTACTGACCAGTATGGTTGGGAAAATTGGAAAAATAAGGTACTCCATTTGTTAATGGCAGCAAGTCACTCTTGAACATGAAACTCTTCCACTTCATCTCCGTGGATATTGGGTTGGGTAATATTCTTTTCTTTCAATAAATCATACCTTCTTAGAAACTCCATTTTAGTTTTGGGTCAATGCTGCCAACTCCATTTCAGTGTCGTCGTTGTGTCAAGAGAAGTCATTCAGCTTTAATCCATTACAATAATCTGAAGCCTTCATTACATGTTTACCTTTCCTGATCCAGTTTCATATCAGCATCATTCTAATCATTCGGTCTCAATCATCATACCCATTTCATTTCGTTTATGGGGGATACATCAAGTCCCTCGTATGATGGGTCACTTCCTATTCACATCAGCACATTATCAAGGAAGTTGACTTAAAAACATTCCTTGGTACCTTGTTTCTTGCATATATCAATGATAGCTTTCCTCGCTCTCGACGATAGGTTTACATCAATTCTTTTATTCACACCATGAAAATTGTACTTAAGTACCTTGAGAGCCATTAACATCATCGATGGTTTATCTCATGTCTGTTAATGACTTACGTCATTGGTCAGTAGCTAAATGGTGTCTACCATGTTTGAATTCAGGTCATTGATTCACATGATTAGATTTGTACATTGGTTGGTCATGTGAACAAGCTAGAAGACCCTAGATATACTTCTTGCCATCCGAGCTGCGATTTTAGGATTATATATAGATCATTATGTATTATCGCTATGATCATACTGATAGTCATCGATTTATGGGTCCACCATTAGTCATCAATGGACATATATTTTGATCATTATACATGTTATGTTAGCTTATGTGATGAGTATGGGAATTCCTCCCTCATAAAAGGGATGTGATGATGTAAATGTATTGTAACAGGAGATGATCTTGCTGTTTTTTCTTAATCCCAACTTGTCACAAGATAAAGAAATACAATCATCAGTCATCATCTTTGACTTTGTGATTTAGGGGGCACTCTGTTAAGGGCTATTTTGTCTCATCTGATCAATCAGCCTCCTAATGGGATCATTCACATCATATTCCCCCTTTACATCAGCATTGCATAAATCACTATGCATGACTCTCTCATTCCCCGGAATTTATGCCCTAAAATGCTTCATTTGAGCTAGTTTTAGGACCAATGCACCCTGGCCTCTTCCTCGAAAAAGTTCATCTACATGTTGCTCCCATTTGCACCTATATTGGTTCTATAAATCTAGGAAAAGGAAAGCGAATATCGAAACCTCCATTTCTAGAAGCTTCCAAGATCTGTTGTAACCATTTTCCTCAAATAAAACTTTCAAATCCTATACTATCCTACCTTGGATTTGTGAGAATTCGAGAATCCCACTCGAATAACCTACTACAGCAACTGATTAAACTTCCCCTATTTGTTAAATACTGAAACAAGTTATTTACTATTTCCTACAACAAATATTGAAACTAACACACTGCAACCTTCACTTAATTAATTAATTTGCCCAAAACAATAACAGAACAATTAGAGAAATATGCACAAGTGACACAATATTTTTTGGATAAATGTCCCCAAAAAAACTCAATGTAGGAAAACTGGCGCAACATATTTGAGGGTTTTTATTATTATGCAGTAGTTTATGAATACAACTCTAGATTCCCTTGTGGAAATCTAGTTACACAGAAAATAAACAGGAAGGAAAAACTTAGTGAGATTGCTTCACTTTTCTCGGCAATTCTGGTTGTTTCGATAACTAAACCAACTATCCCCGACTATCTTTATGTTGGCCCTGCATATGCCCTCCACCATCCTCAACAGGCTCTACGTTAGTCCAACTAGGAAATGTCTGCCCTCTAGAGCAGTTTTATCCATCCTGGGTCAGAAATCTTAGCTCCCTGATAGATTTCAAATTTTTTCTCTCGATGAATACACTACTTTGGCATGAGCCCTTCTAGCACCACGTTAGCTTTGCGTGGGCCCATATAGCTTCACGTCAATGCCTCCAAGGTCTGCACTACCTCCTCCTGGTATTTCTCTACCTCTCTACTATTGATCTTGGGTCTTAGAGAAGATACTCCAACCCAACTATCCCTGCCCCTAATTGCAAAATCTCACTATCGAAAATCACCCAACAGCTGCTCTGCTTCAGAAAATCGATTCTCTGAACTTTCTTTGTGTGTCTTTCCAAGTGACCCTCAAGCCTCCTTAAATAATCTCCTCATTGACATTAAATGACCCATATTAGAAGTTAATCAATGGATAAGATCATTTCTACTCGATCCTCGTATTCTTTTAGAAGTTACATCTACAATTTATATTAATACCATTTAATTATTTTATTTTTCTAAGTTTACACTTGTAGTCCCTTTAAAAATAATTAATTAATTTAGTACAATTGTTTTTGGGTGGAATTTCCCAAAATGATTTCTATATCCTTTGGAATACATGTTCATAAGCCTCCCTACAAAATTTGAGACTTATAGCACATATGTTGCTAACAGAAATCAATACTCCCTCTTAGCGAGGAATGTGCTCTAGAAATGCCTTTAATCTGAAGAAGCAGCACATTGATTTAATAACATCGTCCTTTATGCCACTAATGTTTGACATGTTTTCTATCAACTACAACAAAAATTATGCATCTGTACTATTGTTGACCTTGCCATTGTCAACACTGCATGCGTACTACAACTCCCTTTGAATTTATGCATTTGTGCTACTGGTGGCAATGCCACTACCAACTACCACTGCACTACAAAATTCTCCAACTATTATTGCTACTATATCAACAGTAGAAAATCATTCCAAATTACTAAACTAATTGCATTAAGTATGATACCTTGTGAATGTTGGAACCTGATTGTTGCTAGTCTCTACGCTGACCCTCTGAATCTACTGCACTGCTGCTGACCTTTTCTTTTTTCCATTTTCACTACTACCAACTCTTCTCTATGCTGCGCAATCTTTGGTGCTCTTAGCCACTATAATTGTCTCTCTGACACTCCTCAGCACCATCTAACACTAGTCCATCTTGCCACTTCTGATATGGGCTCCAGTAGCAAGCAATTGATTTGAGAGGTGGGCTCCTCAAGGATCCTTCCATCTATAGCTCTTTCAAACTATAGCTCTAAATCACCCCACCTCCCTTCTGGAGGTAGCTTGGCTGTCATGTCGAAGTCCTCCTCCTCGATCTTTGTGGGTACAACCTTCAGATCATGTTTCTCATCTTTGTCCTTTGTCCTAAGAGGACACAATGTAGCGTAGTGACCCATCTCACCACACTTGAAACACTTGATTTTTGAGACATCGTTCTTACGTCTCTGCTACTTCTGTCGTCCCTTCTATGCAAGGGCTTCATTCTGCTCCTCATCCTTCGGCTTTGACCCGCTATTATTGCTTTTGTAAAGTTTAACCTTGCCTAAGTCTCTCCTCATATCTTCTTCTTTTAGAGCTACCCACGTCTCATCCCAATTCAGCAAAGCTGCTCTACCGATGATACTCTTTTCAAAGGCTTACCACTCATCTAAGACAAAATTGAGGGCCATTCTAACCAACTATGAATATTGAGGTGTATCTCCCATAACAAATAATTCATCATAGATCTCCTAAAGTTTCATGAGGAATGGATCCACACACTTCCCCTTCTAAATCTGAGTAGCTCTCAGCTTATATCCAAGGTACATATTTCACTACTCAGAAGATCCCTGATATAACGTAGACAAGGCATCCCACATATCCTTTGTTGGCATTATGATTCTGGTATGGCTCTATGATACAGATGTTGTACTTGATGGCAACACCCTCAAGTGGAAATGCACTGATCAGGCTCTCAAAATGTTGGAAATTAAGAAGTACGCAGGAGAATAGTTCAAAAGGTGCGTACCCTCAGGTACGCTGTGAAGGGACTGCGGCCGCTCACGCAGTTCACCCGTTAAGAAGGTGCGTACCCTCAGTTCACTTACTTCAAGGAAGAGAAGCACGCTCACTTGAACCCCATATTTTTGGTCCCCTTGTATTGGTTATCTATGGTATTGATCCATGATTTTAGGAAGAGCTTGCCTATATAAAGCAAAGGAGATCACTTGGATATGTATCTTTCGAAAATTGAATATCTTAAGATCTGAAATATTGGGTTACTTTTTAAAGCTTGATCTATATAAAAGGGAAGTTGAAAGTGAATTTATGAAGGGTGATCTCTCGAGCGCATGATTAGATCTAAGCATCTGACTATTGGATTTCGGCCCTAATTAGAGGTACGCAGGTGATTAATGGTGGAAGTGCGTGGGTACGCAGAAAAGAAGAAGGAGAAGAGTGTGGGTACGCAGAGCAGAAGAAGGAGAAGTGTGTGGGTACACAGAGCAGAAGAAGGCACAGTGCGTGGGTACGCAGCGCAACAGAGGTTCTGGTGCGCAGGCACAGGAAAAGTACGCGACACTTGAGAAGCCACAGGTGTGTAGGTACGCAGCGCGATAGAATCTTTGGGTGCGTGGCTACAGTAGCAGTATGCGGCGCGATAGTATCTGTGGGTGTGTGCCTGTAGTAACAGTACGTAGCGTGATTGAAGAAATAGTGCGTGGGTACGCGGTGCGGAAAAAGGGTATCTGCGGGAATACGCAAGGGAGCAGAAGGTGAAGTGCGTACGCACGCAGACTAGAAAAGAAAAACTGCGTATCTATCTTAAGATCTTTTGATAAGGTGTTCTGGGTTTAGTTTACTGTTACTGTTGATCTGGTTACTGCAGTTGACTGGGAGATTTACTTGTACTTGATGATATCTTGATGTTTATGGATCCAGTTTGAAAATTTATGAAAAGTGGTCCTTGAAAGAAAATAAGTAGGGGGTTGTAGCTCCCTTCCAGAAGGAACTGGAAAACGAGAGAGAGTTGTAGCTCTCTGTAGGTTGCAGCCTGCGTACTGGTAAAGGACTGCACCAATACAAAACCTTTGTAAAACAAGTTTCTAATTTGAAAGAAGATAGAGACATATTGCAGCAGGTCGTTTTCACCCACATTGGGTTTCCACCTTATATCTGGTGTTCTTTGGTGTGACTATCTGTTTTCTTTGTTCATGCTCAT
>APFE030356829.1:42490-102128 GCA_000404065.3 Pinus taeda | reverse complement strand
AAGGAACAAGTTGTTGATATACTCACCAAACCACTGCCCAGGGAGACTTTTGAATACCTCAGGCAAAAGCTGGGGGTTGTTGATGCATCATCTTGTTGTTGATTCTCATCTGCTGGTTGTACACGATGTCTATACATGGTATACACGTACATTTGCTGGTTTATGGATTGATTGCAGATCGATGGCACAGGTGCAGGGGGAGCACATATAATGCATTGCTGGCATTATGGGGGCATAGAAGGGCTGCAATATGTCTTTATCTCTTTCATGGTCATTTATGGTGTTTGGTGGATTATGGTTCTTCTTTGCAGATCTGGGGGAGCATGTTCTTAGGGGGAGCATAACCCTTTTCCCTTGATGTCAAAGGGGGAGAATGATGTTGAAGACTTTGAGGTTTCCATCAAGTCCAAAGGGGGAGATTGTTGGCATTATGATTCTGGTATGGCTCTATGATACAAATGTTGTACTTGATGGCAACACCCTCAAGTGGCAATGCACTGATCAGGCTCTCAAAATGTTGGAAATTAAGAAGTACGCAGAAGAATAGTTCAAAAGGTGCGTACTCGCAGTTACGCCGTCAAGGGATTGCGGTCGCTCATGCAAGTCACCCGTTCAAAAGGTGCGTACCCTCAGTTCACTTACTTCAATGCAGAAAAAGCCCGCTCACGTGGGGTTTCTTATGTTTGGCCCGTATTTAGTCCGCCGCTCCTGATTCTATGGTTTTGGCCCATGGTATTGCTTTATATTATTATTATTGAACCTCATGTTTTTGGGCCCCTTGTATTCATTATCTATGGTATTGATCCATGATTTTAGGAAGAGATTGCCTATATAAAGCAAAGGAGATCACTTGGCTATGTATCTTTCGAAAATTGAATATCTTAAGATCTGAAATATTGGGTTACTTTTTAAAGCTTCATCTATATAAAAGTGAAGTTCAAAGCGAATCTATGAAGGGTGATCTCTCGAGCGCATGATTAGTTCTGAGCATCTGACTATTGGATTTCGGCCCTAATCAGAGGTACACAAGTGATTAACGGTGGAAGTACGTGGGTACGCGGAAAAGAAGAAGGAGAAGAGCGTGGGTACGTAGAGCAGAAGAAGGAGAAGTGTGTGGTACGCAGAGCAGAAGATGGCGCAGTGCATGGGTATGCAGCGCGACAGAGGTTCAGGTGCGTATGCATAGGAAAAGTACGCGGCGCTTCAGAAGCCACAGGTGCGTAGGTACGCGGCGCGATAAAATTTGTGGGTGCGTGGCTACAATAGCAGTACGCGGCGCGATAGTATCTGTGGGTGCGTGCCTACCGTAACAGTACGCAACGTGATTGAAGAAAAAATGCGTGGGTATGCGGTGCGGCAAAAGGGTATCTGCAGGAATACGCAGGGGAGCAGAAGGTGAAGTGCATACGCACGCAGACCAGAAAAAGAAAAACTGCGTATCTGTCTTAAGATCTTTTGATAAGGTGTTCTGGGTTTAGTTTACTGTTACTGTTGATCTGGTTACTGCAGTTGACTGGGTGATTTACTTGTACTTGATGATCTCTTGATGTTTATGGATCTAGTTTGAAAATTTATGAAAAGTGGTCCTTGAAAGAAAAGAAGTAGGGGGTTGTAGCTCCTTTCCAGAAGGGACTGGAAAACAAGAGAGAGTTGTAGCTCTCTGCAGGTTGCAGCCTACGTACTGGTAAAGGCCTGCACCAGTACAAAACCTTTGTAAAACAAGTTTCTAATTTGAAAGAAGATAGAGACATATTGCAGTAGGTGGTTTTCACCCTCATTGGGTTTCCACCTTATATCTGGTGTTCTTTGGTGTGACTATCTTTTTTCTTTGTTCATGCTCATTATTTTATGGTACTGACATGCAAAAATAATTCAAAGTGTAAATAAGGAAGATTTATTAAAAGAACTTGATAATACTGATTCACCCCCCCTCTCAGTATTATTTCCAACATCCTTAGTAGTCCCTTTGTTGGAAATGTGACAGACCACCTGATCCTTCACTCCATCGAGGATAATTATTTTTGCCTTCGCCATCTCAACCTTGTATTTCTTCAACGGATATGCATCTATAGGTTCATCCACCACTCTATCGATGTATGTCTTCAAGGCATGATCATCTATAAAGAATTCCATTATTGACTTCCAGATGATGTAGTTGGATACCCCATCCAACCTATCCTAATCCCTCAAGCCACTGGTTTCCATTTCTGCCACAAGAACTATCGAATGGCCTAATCCCTCCTCTGCACAGCACTAGACTAGCCTACACACTCCTTTCTAGAGATTGTATATTTTCGTCTCTTCGCTGATGCTCATCAAGTGAGAATTTAGAATCCTTGGTTGGAAGTCCTCTGAGGAGAAATTCCCTTAGTTGTGCTCTGTCCTTCTTCTTTGACATCTTTCGGCCCAACAAAATGGCCTGTAGAAAGGATTGCGTCCCACCAGCTCTCCTCACATTGAGGCTTTTGTGATGCTCCTTCTACCTCGACAAAAACTTGATCTCAAAGCCCTTCTCTCTATCAATTCACTCGAAGAGAGATTACCGTGAAATTTCAACCCTCTTGCTAGAACTAGGTAAACCCTCTAAGATTTTGAATTGTTCCCTCCTACAACTTTTTCAAACTCCCTCTTGTGCTCAATAGTAGTTCTCTAGTACTATTCTTTCTTGCTTCACCTACAATGCTTTGATAACATGTGAGAATTCAAGAATCCCATTTGAATCACCTACTCCAGCAACTTATTAAAGTTCTCCTATTTGTTAAATACTAAAAAAAATTCTTTATTGTTTCCTACAACAAAAATTGAAGCTAACACACTGCAACCTTCTCTTAATTAATTAATTTTCCCAAAACAAGAACATAACAAATAGAGAAAGATGCACAAGTGACATGGTATTTTTCGAAAAAAATTCCCTGGAAAAACCCAATGTAGGAAAATTGGTCTAGCAACTCTTAGGTTTTTTATTATTATGTAATATTTTCTTAATACAACTTTGGATGTCCTTTCGGTAATCTAGTTACAGAGAAAATAAAATGGCAGAAAAAACTTAGTGAGATTACCTCACTTTACCCATCAATTTCAGTTGTTTCAATCGCTGAACCAACAGCCCCGGTCTATCTTTGTGTTGGCCCTACGTAGGCACTATGTCAACCTCAATAGGATCTGCATCAGTCGAACTGCGAAACATCTTCCCTCTAGAGAAGTTTTTAGCCATCCCAACTCAGATTTTTGCATTGGGGGCCAAAATTTTGGGTTGCTTTAGGGTTTTCTTCCTCTTCCTTGAACTTTGCACCCTTTTTTTTCTTGAACTATTGCATATTGAACTAGTTGTGTGTGCTCCAAATGCGTCGAGTTGTTTCCCTTTTATAGTGGTTTTCGCCTCCCTAATTAGGCCAACTTGGTGGCAGAGGCCTAAATGACCCATTTTACATAAAAATAATTTTCATTCTTCATTAACAAAGCCTAAGAAAGATCTTTTACATAATAACAAAGACAATGACTCTTGACACAAACCTTAGAAGCCTACAATGGAGGATTTGACTTAAGAACCATGAAACCCATGCTTTAATAAGTCAATTTCTTTTATAACAAAATTTATTTTTCTTTCTTTTGAAAAATACATTACAACATGACTCAAATACAATTATGAAGACCAACATTAGTTACATTTTTCAACAATTTCAACCCTCAAAAATTGTCTAAATAGAAAGTTGAGGTGTAGAGGTTCTAATTATGGGTACTCTACCACCATCAACTTCATCAGACATTACATTTTGCAATTTACATCAAAATAATTATTCAAATCCAAACCAATAGGAAATTTTAATAATT
Organism: Pinus taeda; assembly: GCA_000404065.3. Taxonomy (NCBI): domain Eukaryota; kingdom Viridiplantae; phylum Streptophyta; class Pinopsida; order Pinales; family Pinaceae; genus Pinus; species Pinus taeda. The sequence continues at coordinate 98,297 of APFE030356829.1, read as the reverse complement.
AAAATTAGACACTTAGAAATTCTGCAATACTTTAAACATGTTCTAGTATGATAATTTACATTAACTCTGTATGTTATGACTCACCTAAGACATCACCATCTAGCCCCACTATAGCTTTGGGGTATATTTGGGAGAAACATTATGTTGATTTTAAGGGCTTATAAAGAACAAATAATTAGCGGATGGTAAAAGACTCCCTAGAGTGAAAGCCTTTGTTGAAATTCATAATCTTACATAGGTGTTCTACATGGCTTCATAAACATATAAGAATCATTTTTACAATGGAAACATAGGGCTCCCGAATTTGGAATTACAACTTTGACAAATTTTTTGAAAGATGATGATGTAAATTGGATGTCTAACTATTCAAACATGATGGACTGCTTTGAAAAAAAATGTATGTTGCTATTTGGTAGTTGACATAGATTGGTCAACATTTGGCTCTACTAGGGGACACGTTGCTTTAATCAAGGAATGTGGGAATCCAGAATTTTCATCCAAGCAACACAGATGTTTATATAAGTAGCATTTATCCAAATATAATTCCATAAATCATCACATGATATTGAAATGCATGAAATAGAATATTTGTAAACAGAAGCTGTTCTACTAATGTGAAATATATATCTATTCTAAGAGTAGAAATAAAATCTAATCTATGAAATAAATATTCTGAATTGAGATCTACTCCTATAACTGAAATGAAAAGGAGTGGGGTTAGAAATACAATAAGAAGATGCCCCAAGGCATCATATGCATTCAGTGAAGTCCATTTTGAGAACCTACCTACTCATAGGAGGATCCATGGGTTTTTTCTCTAATGTGCCTTGTCCAATTCTGATCATCTTAGGATGCTAAATTATTTCAATGTTGCATTGTTCCTGGGCATCAGATGCGTCAAAATTATTCCTGCTTCTTTTATGACTTTTATCATGTTTGAGTTTGACACTTTCTACCACTGATGAATTATATTTTATATCCTTTCTTTATATATTACTACAATATCTATTGTAATCATTCTATTAGGATAAGCTGTTATAAAATCTTGTAAATCTTTGATTGACCCGAATACTTAAATCCTTTTTTAATCCATGGAACAAATGTTGCAATAACTCCTTGATATCCCTAAGCTCAATTATTTCATGACTTTATTGGTCCTAACATTCGTTAAATCTATTGAATCTAGCACATAATTATATATAAATAGATCATTAGCCATCAAAGACATAAAGAATGGTTGATGATCCTCATTTTCCATATAGGAATTCATATTCTTCATTTTAATCTCTTCATCTTTTGGTTCATCATCCTGTATAGATATAATTTCCTTTTTATTAACTCTAATGGAATTTGGCAATTTTTCCTTATTAGATGTTATGTTCATAAGTTCAGATACTGGAATGGAAATATTTGCATTATTTATCCATCCTCCCTAGTCAATATTGAGACCAGAATTATAAGTCCTAGAGGCAATCTGATTTTCACTTTGTTCTTTATCCCTTTGCTGATAAGTTAATCCTTTCTCTTTTCCAATTTCTAATATTTTCTATGGAGAATGTTTATCACCATACAAGTGAGTAATCATATCCTTTTCATCACTAAAATATTCTTTCTATAAGAACATTGGAGTATTTCAACATCAGGACTATTTTCTACATCTTTCATCCTATCCTCCATAGACAAGTGATATTCTTTACCAATAATGTTTATCTAGTTATTTGTCCCCACCACTTCATTATTCGGGATTCCTTTCACAATAGTGCAAGTATCTTCATCATGCAAAGCCTCTTCAACAATATTTGAAAACTCAAGCAGATTGGGTAGCCTTTGTTTATTAGGAGGGCCCCTCTTCTACCATGCATTATTATTTTCTTAATTTTGAATCTTATTTCCTTGGGACCTCCCCAAATTATTTATACAATTCTAAAGAGATGTAATCTAGCTAGAATAATTATTCTCCACGACACTCAATTCCTTTTCATGATTTGATATTAACTTTGCTTTATTGATCTCCATATTATTTTGACTGATATCCATACTCTTAATTATTTGTGCCAATTCTTTAATAGGATCATTATCAGTTTCATTGTTTTATTTTCCTTTAGATTCTCGAGACTTACTTGGACCTCTTTTAAAACTTGGAATCTCATATTTCCCAGACACTTTTCTACACTATTCCATTTCTTTAGCCAAAGCCTGGGAAGACTTATAATCATTAGGCTTAGCACATCTCAACTCATAAGAAGTATAAACATTACATACATGAATATAAAATTCCAAAAGTGACTTGTGTGGAGGCTTATATTCTTGAGGTAAATATCTTACAATTCCATTAAATTTTTTATTAAACTCTTCCACAGTCTCATTTTCATTCTTCTTTATGGTGCTAATAGCTCTAAGAAAATCTATTTCTTCCTTTTTAGCTCCATACTTGTTATTGAAGACATTAATAATTGATTGTAATGATTTAAACAAATTATCAGGATTTTTAGTAAACCAATCAAAAGAATCTTCTTCCAGGGTAAGGACAAAGAGGCTTATCTTCACATCTTCATGATTATGGTTAGCACTATCTACCGAACTAGGAGCTAAAAGCCTTGAGATGATATTTAGAACTAATTTCATTGTTACCTTGGAAAGAGGGCAACTTGACAATGTAATTGTTTTGAAGATCATGACTGGTTCAGGAAAAAGAAAATGTTTATTAGAAATAGCTTACTAGTAGAGATAAACAAGACGTTTACTAGAAGTGAGATTGTTTAATCGAATCGTGAAGGCCTTTTCAGGATCCAGAGTAGGATTAATCAACCTACCTAGATTCCTTATAGTATACGCTATTGCAAAAGGTGGAATAAGTGGAGTCACCACTCAAACAAAAATATAACTCTAGAAACCGAATATGCTAGAAGCGAAAGTTAGTAAAGGGAAATGAGGACAAGAAAGTGATCCTGGTGAAGGATGTCAAAAAATAGGGACAAAAAGGTTTATCCTTAGCAATGGTGTCAAAGAATGTTTCCTCCTAAAATGTACACCTCAACGTTGGAAAAATCCCAATCCCACCAAGTGTAATTTTAGAGGTGCAACACTCAAAGTGCGAGTTGTCACTCTAGTCCCTACTCACTATGTTTAAGCTATTGCCCAGAAAAGATGAGGGAGGTAGTCTCTAAAGATGGTTGGGAAAGGGGAAAAGTGTTGGAGCAACAAGTTCCACGGTATCTAAGCGTAAGTAAATCACTTCTCTAGGTAAGTTGAATTAGGATTAATTAGTAAGTGTATTTATTAAATGAGAAATGTGTTAATTTTATTCAATTATTGTTCTATGCTGCAACTATCACTTCAAAAATTTCCAATAACATCCAATTTACAATTTCCACTTCCTCAATTAACCAATAACAAAAGGGAAGTAGTAGAGAAAAAAATCATAAAATATTCATAATGAACAACAACTAAAGCACAAGAGAAAAAATGTTTGGTCAATGCTTAGGGAAAAAACCCACAACAATGAAAACCTTTTGCAATTATTATTTTATTATATTTTCTGCAAATGTTCAATAGAGAGTACATTGTCCAAGAGTGAAAGTTAGACTTTGACTAGCCAATATCCAAAACCAATATTTAATATCCAATCGAATAAATATGCTAAGAAATTACTAACAGAGACAAAAGAGAGAGAGTCAACAACAACAAGCAAATATGAACTTTTGTTCTTTTGTCAAAAGTCAACAACTATCTATGTTCCCTAACCAGTCAGCATTCGAAAGTCAAATCAATCTTCCAATAGCTTGGTCAATAGTCAATGAATTTGGCCTTCTTTGTTGGTCAACCAAAAGTCAAAGAAACCCAAATCTGACTAGTTAAGCCTAGTCAACAAAGAGAGTAATCCTATGGTCAAAGTGCCTAGACTTACTTGGCTTCTTTTTGACAAATGCACTTTGGAAGAAGAGAGAAAATTCAAGAAATATCATAGTCAAAGTTAGTGAAAATACTCTTGGTCAATGATGGTCAATGCCCTGTAACAGATCAAAGTTTTTACCAATTAGAAAAAGACATTTTTCCCTTTACATGTGTGAGAGAACCCTATAATCTTGAATTTGTATTAACCAATCAGTGAATGATCTAGGTGGCTCTATAAATGCTCCAAATTCAAAAGTTGGTTCAAAACATATCAAAAATCAAAATTTTCGGATTGAAGTGAAACCATGACTAGATTGTAGTGCTCATCATCTTGATTCTAAAGGCATTAACAACACTAAAATCTGAGTTCCCATGCTCAAGATATTCATGGTCAAAGTTTTGGTTAAACTTAGCCAAGTCCCAGTCACTAATGACGCAAAAATTTGGTATTTATCATTACTGACCCTTAAAAACGGGTGAAAGGTTTTGCCTATTTGTTGTTAAATATATATATATTTAAATTGGGGCATGCCAAGTCGTATTATATATATTATTAACAAAAGGGTCGGGGCCGCAGCTGACCCAGGACACTGTCCATGGCCCACAAACATTACGCCAAAAGTCATCATATGGGAATGGGGCTGACAAGTATCGTACTACCTAGTTGGTTGGTTTGCGCACCCACGGGTGGCCCCACTTGACCACGATTGTAACAAAGACAACACATTTAACACGACTCCAAAAAATTTCAAACCATGCCTCCAAACCGTTATATGTTATATTAACAAAATACCAACGCCACCAAACAATTAAACCAAAGCGCCACCAAAAATGTGTTTTGAACCCATGAGCCTAGAAGTGTCCAACACTTCCATCCTAGTGAGCTAACCAACATGCCATGTAGGGCAGTGTTGTATAATCTGCCCACAAAACTTTTAAAGAACCCCAACAATTTATCATTCACCCAAGGGGATTGGAGGCTGAGAACCATAGCATTGACTGAAACTAGGAGCCAAGGCAGAAATTTCCATAGGACAAGCATCATTTTTGAGGCGAGACTATTCCAGGGGAATATTCCAAAAAATACTCCCATGCAGAATCTTGGAGGAATCTAAAGATTCCCTAGAGGGTGATTTTTCATCGTGACTGAATCTTGTCAAATTTATACTCAAAAGAACCATAATTTCGTAGAGATAATGATGGTGTGGTCTATTTCCCCATCTGAGCAGCAAAATTTCAGGCAGCTAACAACAAGGAATCTTTGAACAATCTTGTGGAATTTAAAGATTCCCTTGGAGGTTGATTTTTTACTGAGGTGGAATGATGTTGACTTTATAGTAATTTTTCAAAGAATTTCATGAGGAGCGCAGTGGGATGCTCATAATTTCCATTCGAGCAAGGAATTTTTTGACCATCTCCAAGAAGGAATCTTTGGGGGGATCTTTAAGATTCCCAAGGGTCTAGAATTTGACGATGTCATAAACGGGCCAAGTATATATTCGTTTGACATGATTTCACGACACGAATTCAACGGTGCAGTCAATTTTGTTAGTAGAGGTTTGAATTTTTAGGGCACCCTTGAAAGTGGAGGTATATGATGCACTTATGCCATGTCTTTCTTTCGATTTATTGAGATGATGATTTTCTTGTCGAGATCCTTGTTACCATTATGTTGAAGGATACTTGTAGGCCACATCTTGTGATAATTTATTAGCTTGTCATGTTGAAGGAGGGACCATATGAGTGAGAGTTCCTATGGGGAGAATGTCTCATGGAGAGACATTCCACTCTCGTTGACAGAATTTATCATTGTAATGACAAAGACTGTACTATGTACTCATCATCATTGTTCAACATTTAATGAAGTGACCTCCCCACTCTTGACATCAGGCCCTAAGGTGTAACCCACACTTGGTGAACTTCATTATCAATGTGTTTAGTGTTCTTGATTTCATGATTGTCATTATGTTTTATCTTCTTTACAGTGTGCACATGTGGATTTTCATACTCTTTCATATGAAATACTACTAACATCACAGAAGTAAGAGATCTTAGCTAATTCTCATAGTTGAAGAGATATGGATCAAGATTGGTATCAAAGTAGACTTCTTTCTGATGTGAATTGGGTGAGTAAATGATTGAATGTGCAAAAAGAAGGGGAATGGAAAACAACAAAGATATCTATGAGGACCTCATCAAGATGGCAATCATGGTGGAAATGATGTATGCATATTATGAGGAGAAGATCGTAAGAAAGGAACAAGATAAAGAAAGATTAGAGGACAATGCTCTATCTACCCCCTTGACTGTACATTCATCTTCTTCATTGTCTTCTCATCATTCAGATGAGGAGATCAATCAAAGACTTCAAGCAAAAAATGTTAAAATGAGGAGACTTATACAATAGCAAAAATAGGAGAAGTAGATATTGAAGCTTCAGCTACAAGCCATGAAAGAGGCCTTGGAAAAATTGAAGAACAATGAAGGATTATTGAATCCATCATCATATGTTTCAGAATCGACAACTAAGGTAAACATTGTTGATCATTCTTCAGTTTCATTTTCACATGATGCTATTTCTATGGGAAGCCTTGAGGTACACATTTTTGGAACTGGCATGGGACTCCTTACGAACATGGGGTATAAAGAAGGATCAGTTGGTATTAATGGCGAAGGAATGGTTCAACCATTGGAGGTTGTACAAATACCTCATTTTGCAGGTTTGGGATACACTGAAGGAGAGTGCTCAAAGGTAGCAAAAGCTTCCAAGACATTGTTGAAACCATCGAAGGAAGAGGATGATTGGAATACATCACAATCCTCCGATGACAGTGCACATTGTAGAGGAAGAGCTAAGGCAATATCTCATTGTCAGGGTTGCACCAGAGACAGTCAAGACATAATGGTAGCAAGAAAGAGGATAAGGCGTGAAATACCTTATCAACGTCAGGGAGGGAAGAAGGTTAAGCAGTTATGTAGGAAGAATAATTTTTTCAATCATTTCAACAAAGGTGGAAATCAAAGGTCCACGTGTTGGAGGCTCCATCCAGAGAAACATCTCAACGAAAAAGCACCCATGCAGGAACCAATTGGAAAAGTTTGACAAGCGAATCTAGCACAGGGAGATGACAAGCATTCACTTTGTTGAGTAAGGTATGGATTTACTAGATAGATAAATTTTCATGCCCACATTTGTAGATCATGTGCTGCAAAATAATTGTAAAAGTGATTATGTGTTTTCCATCATTTATTAAAGCAATGATGATGTTTTTTATTTTTATTAATAGTTGGTGTATTGGTTTCTATTCTGATGTAAACTTGACCAAAGAGTATGTCTTATAAACTCTTGGAAAGTATGGTGATCCTTGGGTTGTGATTGGTCATGTAATTTAACATGTAAGTTTGCAAGATTGTACTACAAGTTTGTAGAGGAGGCAGGCTTCGATTCATCACTTATGGCTCTAAAGAACAAGGGTGAAGGAGAAGGAAGTGTGACCTGTTAGGACACTTGTGCAGGAACTGTAACACAACAGTCGCAGATTATGTTCATGCTTTTGGAGGACCAAAAGCTCCTCAATGGGGAGGAATGACCCAGGTGGCTCCATAAATGCTCCAAATTTAGAAGTGGCTTTAGAATAGCTCAAAAATAAATTTTTCTTGATTGAAGTGAAACTAGGACTATATTACAGTCCTCATTTTTTTTATTCCAAAGATGTGAACAACACTCAAATCTGAGTTTGTATGCTCAATATATTCGCAATAAAAGTTTTCGTCAAAGTTGGCCAAGTGGCAGTCACTATTGAGGAAACAATTTTTCATGTACTGGTGCATGAGCTCCAGTGGTTGTAAGGGGAAATTATATTTCCTACTTAATTTCTCCGATGACCCTTAAAAAACCGATCCAAAGTTTTGGCTATTTTTTGTTAATATATATATATATTAAAATTGGGGTTGCAAGTTACCATCACTGCCATCCCTAGTGATATTATATATATTATTAACAAAAGGTTCATGGTCATTCCCATGGCCCATGATCATTGCAACAAAAGCCACGATATGAAATGGGGCCGACGGAATTTGTAACGAGCCATCTTGTCAACTAACCCATCCATGGGCAGCCCCACTTGACCACCATTGTAAATCCACCGACACATTTAACATGCCTCCAAAACATTTCAATCCATCCCTCCAAACTATTATATGTTATATTACCAAAATACCAATGCCACCAGATGATTAAACCAATGCACCACCAAAAATGGGTTTCGAACTCGTGACCCACGGAGGGGTCTAATGCCTTCATCCGAGTGAGATAACCAACATGCCAGGTGGGCCGATGTTGTAAAGTATACACAAAAAAATTATAAATAACCCCAGCAATTTGTCATTTGTCTAAGGGGATCGATGGTCGAGAACTAGAGCACTGAGTGGAACCAGAAGCCAAGGCAGAATACTCCCAAGTGGGCATGATTTTTGAGGCAAGAATATTCCAAGGGGATATTCCCTAGAATATTCCACAAAATATTCTCATGTATAACCTTGGAGGAATCTGAGAGATTCCCTATAAGGTGAGTTTTCACTGTGACAAAATCATGTCAAATTTATACTCAAAAGGACGTGAATTTTGTAGGGATCATCATGGTGTGGTCTATTTCACCATCTAAGCAGTAGAACTTCATGAAGCCATCAACAAGGAATCTTTGTAGAATCTTATGAAATCTAAAAGATTCCTTTCAAGGTTGATTCTTTACTAAGGTAGAATGATGTCAACTTTATAGTAATTTTCCATGCCCAATGGGGTGCTCAGAATTTCCATCCGAGCAATGTATTTTTCGATCATCTCCAGGAAGTAATATTTGGGGTAATCTTCAAGATTCCCAAGGGTCCAAAATTTAACAATGTCAAAAGGTGTCCAAGTTTATAGTCGTTTGACACAATTTTGAGCCTCGAATTCAATGTTGCAGTCCATTTCGTCAGCAGAGCATTGCATTTTTAGGCCATCATCCAATGTGGAGGTATATGATGCATTCATACCAGGCCTTTCTTTTGATTTGCTGAGATGATGATTTTGTTGTCGAGATCATTGCTACCATTATGTTGAAGGATAATTATATGCCATGTCATGTGAGAATTTATTAGCTTGTCATACTGAAGGAAGGCCCATATGAGTGAGAGTTCCTATAGGGAGAACATATCATGTAGAGACATGCCACTTTGGTTGGGGGAGTTTATCTTTGTAATGACAAAGAATGTACTATGTACTCATCATCATCATGAAACATTTAATGAAGCAACCTCCCCACTCTTGACATGGGCCAGAAGATGTAACCCACACTCGGTGAACTCCACTATCAATGTGTTTTGTGTTCTTGATTTGATGGATGTCATTATGTTTCATCTTCTTTATAGTATGCACATGTGGATTTTCATACTCTTTCATATGAAATTTTGATAACATCACAAAAGTAAAATATATTGATTAATTCCAGTAGCAAAAGAGATCTAGATGAATGAAGGATAGAGAAAATGTGTTGTGTGTTTGTGATTCCAAATGAGGAGAACTTGACTTGTATTTATATGCACTGGAGGACAGCTTGTTCATCTTCTAGGCCGACCTGAAAAAACATGCCAATGTGGGTTTCATTATCAAAAATATATTTTCCTTGTAAAATTAAGTTCTTTAAAAATCAATTTTGGTCTTCTTGGAAAGAGTAATTTAGACCAATGGTTGGAATTTGTCGCTAAACTATCAAATTAACACTCCCTCTCGGCTAGGGAGAAATTCCAACTGTATTATTTGATTATCATAATTATCTTTGTATCATGTAATGTGCATCCTGAATAATATCATGCTAAACACACTTGAATCTAAAGAAGATGTTGGCATTATGATAGAAGTGTTGTCCTTGATGGAAACTCACTCATAGGTCAATTCAGATTTGATAAAGGGCATCTCACAATGTAACAGGTCAATTGAGAGGTGACAGGGCATTGAGACATAAGACTAGGAAGTTGGAACAAAGGTCTACTGATTAGAATCAAGAAGTTAAAGGAAAAGAATGTTTTAAGATAGTTTAAGCTACATAAGCAGGTTAACCTTGTAAATGTAGCGTATACACGTATATTCATAGAACAAAAAGAGCATATACGTATGCACACATTATCACAAGAAGAAAAGTGCATATGGGTTGAAAAATCAACAAAATTGAATATTAAAGAATACCAAGGGTCAATACCATGGCATTAGCCCACAATATTGAGTGGAGTAATGACTATTTGATCCCGTCCAAGAATACCTCAGGTTCTAAGTGTTGTTTTGGTCAGAGTTATTGAGAAAGGCCGAACACTATATAAGGAGGTGAAGATCAAAGGGCCAAGTGTGCAAGTAAATGGGCTTCTTAGGAATACTTCTATTGGAAGTATATTTTATGTTGCACGGTCTATCATTATGATATGGTTTGAAATATTTTGTGCACCTTGAATTCAATGTTGGATCAGGATCATGAGACCTAAAATGACTTATCATTGAATCATCTGATATTGGTTGGGCTAGATCTAATTTCTTACACATTTTTTATTCTTTAAATGTCATGATCTAGGTATGTCTGAAATCTAGAATAGCACCGAAGTTGTAAGTTAGTATTTATAAATATATACGTTGGTTCGCCTTCATGAAGGTGTGTCTATGTTGGGCATGGAAACCCCCACAACATGTTTTGGGGCCTAAATCCCAAGTTTTGGTCAAAGGTTTTGTAAGACTCTGCGAATTGTGGGGATGGAGCGCGAAGTATAGGATAAGTCATAGGGTTGTCCGCCCTAAAGTATTGTAATGTAATGTAAAGTCATGTCGGCCTACCCATGGTCCACAGACCATGGGACTGTATAAATAGAGAGTCTAAGTTGTAAATATGGTGAAGGAAGAGGGATAAGAGAAGAATACGAATGGTTTGATCATAGAGTAGGTGTCTAAGTGTACTAGGTCATAATAGTAGGAAGAGGCTCTATAGCTAAGTGCATAGAGGCCTAGTAGAGTCAACAGCTAAGTGCGTAGATGCCTGCAGCTGAGTGTGCACGATGGTGTCGAGTTTGTAATCTTGATCGAAGAATAGTAAAGAGAAGTTAATTTCTATTTCTGTGTATCTACTTATGCATTGCCTTCTTTACATTTATATTGTTTTATTTATCGCGCGCACTGATATGATTGTTGAATATGCTGTAATAATCATTAGCCTTACAAAAATAAGTCAAGTAATCGGGTAATAACAAATTGAATAGCAAGGAACTTGGGTATTATATGGATTGCACCTTGAATAGGGTTGCGCAGAAGCAACATCACAGGTTGCGAAGGGATAGCAAGTACACGTAGCGACGAGCATGAAGGGTTGAACCATAGACCTTCAGAAGCTCATGAGACATCTCTAGGGTGCAGAAACCTAGTACTAGAACCCTCCCATACTACTTTGGGTGAGACCTCAATTCGCGCTCCATAGACTATTGTCGAAACCTGGGTTAAGCCCATAAAAGCTAAGAAACGGTTTTTTTGTTGGGACCAGGATTTTCATAAGGGCCATCTGATGTCGCGCCATTGGAATCCAACAAATAAAGAAATTGAAGAGTAGTTGGACAAGAAGATTCACGAGTTCGCAGCACAGGAAAATAGAAATCCATGAGTATCTAAGGAACAATGGTTTGTAGCACTACTTGTATATGGAAATCCACGAAAAGGGGTTAAGGCATCCAAATTGGCCATTGAGTCAATCACATTAAAAAAAGGCGACCTCTACGACATTGGCGACATAGTTCGCGAGGTCACCAAGGAAGCGCTCTAGAAAGCCATGTCAAAGCAGCAAATTGTGTTTGTTACATAGCAATTTGTCACCGTCCCTACTACCCCTATCCCGTATCTTGGAGGACTCATTTCGAGACCTATGAGAAGTGACATGGCCTAAAAGCACTTGCATTACATTCCTCTGAACATGAGCTTTGTTTGCCCTGAAGACATCTCCTACTGAAAAACCCTAAAAATAGCTCTTTTTCCATTGGCGTGGTTCCATAGTTCAGCCCTCGCACTAAGGGGGAAAATCCCAATATGAAAAGATTGCCGAGTATTTTTTCCATTTTTGACTCATTAAAGACAATAAAAATGGTCTGCTTTCAGCTCTTTTCTGACCGTTTAAAGATGAAAAGATTGCCGAGTTATTCCTCTTGACTCGTTAAACGTAAATAAGAGGCAGTCGCCTTTAAGCTCTTTTCTGACCGTGTAAAGATGAAAATATCATTGGGCCCTTGTTGTTTCAGGCTCGTTAACAGTTACGAAATGACGTGATTTCAGTCGCCTTTTTACTTTTTCAGGTTAAAGTCACTAATCATGAAAAATACTCCTCGATCATAAGGGTCGGGTAGTTCTTTCGAGTATTGTTTTATTCTTTTTTGGGCTCGAGAGACACAACTTTATGAAAAAGGACCCCCTTGGAGTTTTCTTTTATGTTTTCTTTTCAAACCCTCTAAACATGAAAAGACATTGAGTTCTCCCTTTGTCAGACTCGCTAAAACCGGATGACATTGGATTCAGTCAAAATGATGTTACTCAAGTTTCTCCTTCCTAGGGCTCGTTAAATGTACTAGGATGGATTCACCCAAAGGGCGAACTTATGTTACAAGCATATGTTATCCCCTTCAAGCTTGTTAACAAAAATAATTAGGGTACTCACCACAAATAGTGGGGAAAATGGAACCAGAATCATTGTCGTGTCGGCAGTATGTCGCTCTTGAACGTGGCACTTGTCTGCATTCTTGTCAGGGTGGGGACATCTCATCTCGTTTTTCACTTGCCTTCGTGGGTTTGGGTGATCCTATTTGACCTCTCATCTGCTCTTTGCCTTATCACCATGACCTCTGATTGATTGACGTAAAATACTGCCAAGTCCACTGTCGTGCCACCGATATGTTCAAGAGAAGTTGACCTCTGCAAAATATCAACCTCCCTCTAATAGCATATATAATCCTGATTCAAAAAAACATTATCTTCCTCTGTCTCATGTTGATGATGTGGGAAATACTGTGGCCCACCTTCAATTAAGTTCAATTCCTGTCGAATTCAGCTCATTATCTAGGAAGCTAATCTAGAGACTCCCTTCTAGTGCCTTGGAGCCTGCATGCCTCAATGGCAGGTTCTTCGCATTCGACGCGAGGTTTTCATCATTGGCCTCTGATCGGATGATTCTACGGGTGTTCAATGCTAGCTCACTGATTCACACATCGTAGATTGTACCTGTAGTACCTTGAGGTCCATTGTCATTATTGGTGGTACCTCTCGCGTCTGTTAACAACTTTCATCATTGGCTGGTAATCAGACGATGTTATTGCATGTTCGACTTTAGCTCATATATTCGCATGCTTGAACTTGTACTTTCTTTGGGTCGAGATGGAGCGAAAGACCCTGGATTTTGTCTATTGGAATCCAGGCTATGATTTTGTGGATTACTATGATTGTTACATGACTCATTCACTAGATGGCTGCAACTATGCCTGAGTCTATTTATCGATCCTCACTGGATGGTTGCACCCATACCTTGGATCTGGTTATTATGTACTCTGCTATGGATGGTTGGGCCCATACCACACATATCATGTATTTGAGATATCGGTTGTACTTCTCCACGCAAGTTTTCTGGTGGCAGTGTTTTCCGTTGGACATGTTCTCGTAAAGCATTTCACTGCTCTCTCTCTCTCGGGCCTCATGCTTTAGGGGCCCTCTATTACACAACAATTTGTCACCATCCCTGCTACCCCTGTCCCGTATCTTGGAGGACTCATTCCAGGACCTATGAGAAGTGACATGGCCTAAAAACACTTGCATTGCATTCCTCTGAACATGAGCTTTGTTTTCCCTGAAGACATCTCCTACTGAAAAACCCTAAAAATAACTCTTTTTCCACTGGCACGGTTCCATAGTTTGGCCCTTGCGCCAAGGGGGCAAATCCTCCAAAGAGGGCACACCAATTGGCGCTCTATCATAAAGTCGCACCCATGCCAACCATATTAGGAGGTGTTTTTTAACAAATAAACGGTGGAAGTTTCATCCTAACAAATTCTTGGACTACTATCTATCTTGAGTTGGGTGGTTTGGCTATGGATTTTGATAGAGAGGAAGTGGTTTGCCACCTCTCATGGAAGCTTCCTTAATGATATGGTCAATCCCATGATTATTGGTTATGATCCCAACTCCCCTTCCTCCATCTATAAAAGCTTGCCCATTTCCTTTGCAAGCTAGATTCAGAGTTCTAGAGTTTCAGAATTCCAAAATTCCCAAGAGCTTCATGCTACAAGAGCCTTCTTGATTCCCTTAAGGCCAAATCCAAGCAAGGAGACTATTGTCCAAGATCCAAAGAGAGAGGCTTGTCCTTATTCCCGACAGGGTTTGCAAGACATGTTTTACTGACGACCCGCCAAAGGAGAATCCAGCGTCAGAACATTGGTTGTACTCTCCTTTGATTGATTATTAATGAACGACTATTGGTTATGGTTCCACTCTTGTTATTGTTTATGATTATGATGAGTTATGTTTTTTCTCACTGACATATAGTTGCGTATACTGGATTTTATGCTTGCGTTTGTATTGTTTCTTTTATGTGCAGGTGTCCATTCATGGAGATCATGAGGATTGTGATCTGCCGAAGCAGAGGAATGAGAGCACCACCTCTCCTACAAACAATAGCATTGGAATCCAGGTAGGCCTTCATCGTTGGTCTGTTAATTTGCAATTAGGAACTTGTGCTATAGCGTTTGACGATTGTTGCTGGACCTAGTCTAGGCTAGTAGGGATCACCTCTATTTGCAAAGGGGATTTACCTCTTCAAAAGTGTTGAGGGCCCTAAGGGCATAGCTGCAGGAACTACGTGTGTAGCCCCCATAGGAAGGAACCATATCCACATACGGCGCAACAGTAGAGAATGAGGATAACAGTGTTGCAGTGAACAAGATAAAGGGACTTGGCCTTAATTTGACTACCCTTCCTCGAGACACATTCTAGCAACTATAGGATGGCATAATAGCAAAGCTCCATGCCAGGGAAGGCTGCACAATCTAGGTGATGAGTGAGAAAAAAATCAACATTGAACAACTGAACCTACAGCATGACAAACTGCTGTCACAGAACCAACGGATCATGAAGATAGTTGGTGAAGCATACTAACGAGTCCTAGAGTTGTCCATCACTGTAGACCTACCAATAGAGATGCGGATCCAATATTTGGCAAGTGGAGTCCGAAGCACGCGTGAGGAAGCAACGCGAGTGCAGCTAGAGCTGAACCTCCAAATTTTTGAGTTGCGGCTGAAGGCGCAACCTTCCACTCCTCTATAAGTTAGAGAGTAGTGTATTAGCACTATTCAGATAGGATTGGAAGAAATTGGATGGGCATTGCAGGACTACACTGATATGTTGGACCAAGCCTTTGACCTCCTCACATCCTTGTAGGAGGACCCCAAAATACAGTGCTTGAAAATAGAGGTGTGCTAGCTTTAGGAATAGTATGATAATATAAAGGGAATTGTGCAGATATTCGTCCTCACCCAATGGCTGGAAAAGATGCAGTAAGCAAGGGCACTAAAAGAGCAGGTGGATACCGCAAGATAGAAAGAGGCAGTTCTCAAAGCGTGCATTTAGCGATGGATTAATGAGGAATTCACCATTACAGCTGATATTAAGTGCAAGCTCACACAAATGCAAGGACTCTACGTGCTAAGGCAAGCAAAAAATCCTCACAAAGAAGCATCGGAAGAGCGCATGCAGCAGGGCCAGGGAACCGCAAACAGTGTGCCACGGACCTCCGAGCAATGCGGGACCAGTTTGAGGGGCTCCGTGCCAAGATCATTGCACCAACAAAGTGACTTGGGATGAGTCACGATGATTGTGTTGGGGACTTGTTGGGCATGGAATCCCCCCACAGCATGTTTTGGGGCTTAAAGCCCAAGTTTTAGTCAAAGGTTTTGTAATACTCCTGAAATTGTGGACGTGGAGCGCGAAGTATAGGATGAGTCATAGGGCTATCCACCCTAAAGTATTGTAATGTAATGTAATGTCATGCCAGCCTACCCATGGTCCACGGACCATGTGATTGTATAAATAGAGCAAGGCTCTAAGTTGTAAAGATGGTGAAGGAAGAGGGATAAGAGAAGAATGTGAATGGTTTGAGCATAGAGTAGGAGTCTAAGTGTTTTGGGTCGTAGTAGTAGCAAGAGGCTCTACAGCTAAGTGTGCAGAGGCCTAGTAGAGTCCGCAACTGAGTGCGCAGACCCCTGTAGCTAAGTGCACAGGGCGGTGTTGAGTCTGTAATCTTGATCGAAGAATAACAAAGAGAATTTTATTCCTACTTTTGTGTATCTACTTGTGCATTTCCTTCTTTACATTTATATTGTTTTATCTATCGCGCACATTGATATGATTGTTGAATATGTTGTAATAATCATTAGTCGTACACAAATAATTCACGTAATTGTGTAATAACAGATTGAATAGCAAGGAACTTGGGTATAATATGGGTTGCGCGCTGAGTAGGGTTGCGTGAAAGCAACATTGTAGGTTGCAAAGGGATAGCAAGTGCGCGTAGTGATGAGCACACAAGGTCAAACCGCGGACCTCCCGAAGCTTATCAGACATCCCTAGCATGCGGAAACCTGGTTCTAGAAACCTCACATAATACTTTGGGTGAGACATCATTCTGCTCTTTGTGGATTGTTGCAGAAAGGGCCAGCAGTACTGGGATTTGCTTGGATAAATCACCTCTAAACCTGGGTTAGGCCCATACAAGCTAGCAGTCTACATGCTAGTTTAGAGCTTCCAAGTAGCGTATACAAAAGAAAATCTTTTTATTCAAAAATGATTTGTTTATCTGATTAGTGTTGCTAGTTTATTATTTTTTGTCAATGATGCCTTAGATCAGAAATTAGAACTGAATGTGTTATCACTCAGGTTTTCCTTAAAGTTGTAAGAAAGGGAAAGGAGGCCGAGGTAACCACAAACCAATCTTTTAGATACAAAATCTAGCCAATCTGTATCCATATAGGGCTCTCTCTTTATGATTTAACTTTGTCTTGAAGGGTATTAGGCTAGTTATGAGGTTCAGGGGTTTTGTTTGATTTTTGGGTGGTGAGATTCAATAGAGCAGAGGTGTATGACTGAGCAGTTCAGTCCATTGGGCTAATGGAGTCAATGAGAATGGCTTTCTGGATTTGGTTTTTTAATAGAGGATGGTTCCACAGAGCAAGGTAGTCAAACAAGGAACAAATAAAGAGCCTAAGTGGATGGAATGGGTTCAAATTGGGTGAAAGGCAGTTAAGAATCCTTCAACCTATTTAAAGAGGGAATGCGGATGATTACTGCTAAAGAGGAATTTAAGAATTCTTTAACAAATAATCAATATGAAAGAATTAGGGAACAAGAGCAATTAAGATTTACACTGCTTATTCTAATTATGAAGAAAACACAGAGAATGATAATGGATGAAAGCATAGTGCATTCAAGCAAATTTTGAATTAATCTTTATCTTTATCATTTAGATTATGAAACACGGGTGATATAAGGAACCAGAAAAAACTTTAAAACATAGATATAAGAGACTTATTGGTTCGATGGTTGGTTCAAGAATCCCGTGACAAGTCCTCTACTTCAATTCTTCATCCAATGAGCCCAACAACAGTTGATTTCACCAACATTCTATTAAAAACTCAATGTTACAGCAAAATCTAGTAATACTCACCAATCCTAAATACTTCGTTTGGGGGGGTATTTATACAAAATATCTCTTGGAGATAATATATAGTGATGACTAATCATTTTTTACAAAAGATAGAGACAAATAGTCTCGAAAACAGGGAAAAGGTAAACTGATGTTGTGCTGGGTACTCTGTCTTTGTTGGATGTGCTGGAGGGAGGCTTTGTGAGTCGGTTTACAGCTGTCTTCCACTAATACTCTGTGTTGGCAACTCCATCTTTGTAGGATATTGTTGAATCTCTATGTGATATACTTTGGCCCATTTTACCCTCATTCATCCATGTCTATCTTATCATAGTAGAATAGCCCAAAATTTATGTCTTGCCCTAGAGAAATTTACAAAATTTCTAACATATCTTCCCACCATTTCTGCTCTGGTAATTTACGCCTCTGAAGTTTTCTGAGAGTTTCATCAGTCTTTGTATATCTGAAGAAATTATGCTGAATTGTGAATATATGCTTTACCTCGCGCTCAATGTAGAATAAATTTTCTAAGTTGTCGTAGAGGACTCGGCTAGATGGAAGTGCATTCACTGCTGCTGCACTTGATGATGTGCAAGTTTGACTGTCGACATATTTATTCAATTTATCAATATAATCAATGTGTTTCATTAACTTATCATTGATGACCAAAGGACTTGGCAGCCCTTTACTCAGTAAAACTATGAACTTCTCCATAAATGCATTGATTTCCACCTGGATATCTTGGCACCTTCTCTCTATGTTTTGCATTAAAGTTCTCTTGGTTAGAACTTTTTTGATTTCCAAAATTGTGTCTGTCCTGTCTTGAATGCCAAGTTTCTCTAGCTGTTCTTCATTGTGGGTGTTCAAAAAATGTATAAGCCGATTAGCTTCTTCAGGCATTTCGCCTAATTGTGCTCTTGTCTGCTGAATTACTTTGTGGGCTATGTTTATTAAGCCAATCTGCTCATATATCACTTGGATGGATGGCCATATTTCATTTATAGACTGGGTGACATTTTCCCAAAGGATTTTTCTGATCTCAGCCAAGGGTTTATCCAGAGTGAGATCCTTTTCCAATGTTCTCACTTTATTCTCTAATGTCTTAACCTCCCTTATTTTCTCTGCCACATTCATCTTGGATTTGTCATAACTTTTTTCTACTTTTGCCAATTGTTCATTTACTTGTTTCAATTCTGACACTTGGAGTTTCAGTTCTTCCATGGATTTTATCAATTCTTCAGTGCTCATATTAGTACTGATGTCTGGTGCTATTGATGTTGCTGATTTACCTGTGATTACCTCTGTTGTGGATGCTGGAACGTTGGGGACCAATGCTGCTCCAAGTGTGGAGGGGGCTACAGTTGAGACTGTAGGGATGACCACAGGAGGCTGGGAGGTCGACTCTCCCTACTTTTCCATTAGTTCTTTTTCCAATGCTTGCTCTGTATCATTCAATCTCTCATTGAGTTTCATGAGCAGGTCTATCATCTCCTCCTGTGATTTCTGTTGTACAACTTCTACAATCTATGGATTCATGGAAGGAGGCAGTTTCAGTTGTTTCCTCAGGGTAGCAATGTCCTCTTCTTTCTTCTTCATTAGTGCCTTTATGCCTTTATCATCTTTGGGATCATGTCCAAATTCAATGATGATCTCCTCCAAATATTTTATCATGTTCTCCTTGGCCAGAGAAGAGGCCCTCTCCAAATTTAATTAAGCAGAGGTATTGTTCAAGGAGTTTTGTAATTTATGGGCTAACATTGATTTATCAGCAAGGGTGGAGTAGACCATCTCTCCAGTCTGATTATGAAGCTCAATCTAGTCCATAGGATGAATGTCATTGGTTAGGACCTCCAAATTTGTCCTGATGAAATCAACTGCTAACTGTGGTTGTTGCACCTTGGGCTTAAAGTAACTCATTATCATTTTTCCTTCTTTAATGCCATAGGCTAACATTAATCTCTACTAATTTGTGGGGGGCATCCTGAGATACTGGTTGTAAACTTGAAGCCTTAGTGGCTCATTCCTGGCCTTTATCTCTGTGAATGTTATTTTGATGTCTGAGGCTTGTTTGCTTTGTGGTCTAGTGGGTGAAACTTCCACACTGTGCTGCCTTTGTAGCTCCTGCCTATGTGAGCTAGTTGATGTTTCTATCACTGGGGAAGTTTGTTGGTTGACCAATCTCTCACCTCTTAGATTGTTAGTGGTTTATTCAATAATTTCATTCTTAGATAGAGGATTCAATCTTTTCCTCTTTGCACCAAGTTGTTCTGCAGGTCCACTGATAGGTGTGGGGTCTCCTCTATCTATTTTCTTGCTTCTTTCCTCATTTAGAGGAGTCTGTAATGTAGGCATTTCTGCTGCTTTAGTTTGGGCTGGAGGAATTTGTCCCTGACTCTATTCTTTTGACATTGCTGGCTGATCTGTCATTGTAAGATGCTCTGTGGTCTCTACTTCTTTGCCCTTTGAAGTTCTTGTAACTGGTGTGCTAGTTTTCTGTGCAGGCTGCTGAGAATTTTCGGCAGAGGATGTTCCAACTCCTGATTGTTGAGGCAGCTTGAAAGGCACCTGTCCAAAAGAGTCCAGGTCAAGGGTTTTTTCAAGATATTTCATAGCTTTTTCTATCTTTTCATGTTCACTAATTTCTTCTATTAAGGTCCCTTCTACCCATTCATCTTGATTTGCATAATGTTCAATTTCTGGGATGCTATGATGTACATACACTCATAGCCTGTTCCTTACTTTTCTGTCACTTATAAAACTATTTGGATCATATGGCACCCACCAAAAACTTTTCTTCAATTTAAGGTGATCTTCTAAAATCTTGTCAGCTTCTTGCCAGGCATCTCTAGAATGGATGACATAAGGGTCTAACTAGTTTTTGACTCTTAGTTGGGCCTTCTTCTTTGCATTAGAAAAATGGTCTAAATCTACCTTTATGATCTATCTGAAATATTCTAATGCAAATAATCTCATGGGCACATATTTGGGTAGCTTGGAAGGGCAAAGTTCACACCCATATATTCTGATTTCTGTGTGATTTTGGTATAGGTACCAGTCACCTATCCTGTACTGTTTTGAGAGCTGCAGAATCTTTTTCATGTCACCAGAGATTCTAGGAGTGGGAGCTCCTATGAACAGAGTGGATGCTTTATGTACAAACAAGTCAATGAATTCATTATAGGTATAAGGGCACTCATAGGTATTATGGAAGACTGAGCTCCAAAAGATCACAGACCTTCGGTTTCCCTTTGAGTCCAGTTTCCTGATGGGGAAAGAAAAGCAATCTAGATGATGATATAACAAGAGGTGGTATATGAAAGATGTATACTTCAAGACTCCTTCTCTATCCAAATTCAAGAATTGATCATGGATTTTGTTGGCAATGAAAGTGGCATAATCATATTTGATAGTAGGGGGTTGTCCAGGAGTAAATATTGATAGTAGAACTAGGGAGATATCATCAACATATTCACCGATATTAAATCCCAAGATCAGGGATATCATGTCAACAATAAGTCTGCTAGTGTTAGTGAAAAATTTCTACAGATAGGGAGGTGGGCCTGTAGGCTGGTGCTCTGGTACCATGACATATAAGCAATATGGGTTATCTCTGAGCTGGACAATTGAGAGGATTTTTCAAGTAGATACCCCATGGAAAGATAAGCAAGGGGCTCAGTGGAGTGGAACTATATCATCTCATTAACAGACTCAGCAGTCATGTGAAAAAGAACAGTTTGGGACAAGGACATGATTGCTCTATGGACACGGTCATAGTTGGCACAGCATTGATGAATGATGTCTGGGAAAACATGAAATGAAGGAATGAAATACATGGGAAGGTTAGATTCCCATAACCCAAAAACATCAGATTTGTTTCGATAGCTATCCCTGATTTGGAAGAATGCTTGAAGATGGTTTACATTTCCATACAAATCTTTTATTCGAAAATCTTTGTCGGCCAGGGGTAAATAATCTAAGTCTTTATGAGGTGCATTCATAGGCGCGACGTTCAAGGCTACAGGAGCTTCCATGTTTGGTTCTTGTGTTTTCAAACTGGAATTCAGGCTTTTGTGGAAACAATGGACTAAACAACAGGCTTAGGGGTCTTTTTATGGAAGCTTCAGAATGATTTCAACTTGAATTCAACTCTTTTAGGTGAAATTCTTAGTGGAAAAAATGAAATTATAGGTTCGCAAAGTGAATTGGGTAAATACCTGTTTTTCTTAAGAGGAAAACCATGTAATTCACATGTTCAACGATGAACTGCAGAGCATGACACTATAATTTCTTGGTCAAGTGGTGGACTGGACGTATTTACATGGAGCACAGTTTATAGGAAAAAATGGTGAAAATGACTTTTATCATTGTTTTAACGAAATTGGTTTGTGGGGTATTTTTTTGGCATTTATTGAGATGTTGATGTCAAAGTGATGGGACATTTTGTCGCTAGTGGAGGGTGGTAAGCAGTTTACCCTACACCGATTTTGGGGTTAAGTGGTATCAGGTGGATGACTAATGAGCATATGGAGTGGATGACACGTGGCTTTGGTACGAGTGGAAAACTGCAGGGCGATCGCGACTTAAAGTGCAGTAGGAAGGATGGTCGCGATATGATCATCAACCATCGGATGAAAAAGCGAAGATCGAATGGTTGGTGGGCTCAGGAGATGGCGGAGAGTTAATATATGTGGGCCCAAAATAATTAACGATAATTTAATTGTATCGGGCGCATTTTGATTGGTCGGGGGGATGGTTATTAGTTAACTGGGGGTTAACTAATCCCGTAGTTTTCTCGCGTGGTAGGGAGGCTATTAATAAATTTCAAATGAATCTATTAATCCCAAGACTTACCTTTATAATGGTTTATATACCATCAGGGTGGGAATTATGTAATATTCGGGGTTTTTAATATATTTACATATTACGGGAAAAGGGTGACTTTTCGGGATTTATATAATAATAGTTAGGATTTAATATGAAATGAAAAAACTAAGGTGCTAAGTTAAAGCTTTTTCTGGCTAGAGACAAAAATGGTTTTTTAAATGAGATGGTTCATTCTTCCTAAGTAAAAATGGGATTTCACTCAGGAGAATCTTTATGAGAAATGAATGGCTTATGGGTGATATTAAGAACAAATCTTAATACTTTGGGCATAATTAGTGAATGTTTAGGGAAAAATATGGAGGGGAGTTAGTCATGCAATTTGGCTTCACTTGAGCTGCTTCCAGTATAATGTCTATCAAGTACTTGTGATAAAAGTGAAAGTTGACACTTTTGGAGACAAAATCTATCACAAGTATCATTCTGCAACACCATTCTACCCACACTGCCTACTTACTAGCCAAGATTAAATGGTCTGGCCATTCATCAAGTGTAGCCTAAATCAGCAAGCTACACACACTCAGATTATTATAGAAAATAAAATAGTAGTGGCATTTTGGACTTTCACACTTTCCTGGTCTTTTTGTTTGGGGTTCAATTCTTTCATTTTTCTGACCGTCTTATTCTTGTTACCCTTTGATTTTTCTTTTAGGGCATACCCTCTTTACATTTTTTTTATTTTTTGATTTTTGACAATATGGAAAACCTTTGCAACAAGAGAAGGTATGAACATATTATAGAGCTCTTCAGTGTCAATCATGAAATATGACACCCATTGGTATAGGAGCATAATAATGGCTCCACTTGGGGATGGATTTTCCTGGTGCAAAGTCAAGAACAACAAGTCAGATGGCCTTCTCCATAAATTTGACTGTGCTTTGAAATCTCCTTCTGTCGGTTGCTTTATTATATGTATGATAGTTACACTTGTGAAGATTAGGGCCTTCTCCTCAGGCTTTAACTTCATAATTACCAAGGATATAGTATATACATTTTGAAGCAAAAATTCATCAAACAGTTGGATCAAAGTCGTGTTTCAGCATCTGACCATTAACTAGCCCTTCTTCTATTTCTGTACCATCCAAGTTCTTCAAAAAGTAAGTATTGTTCCCTTGCAAGGCCTGGATAATAAAAGATCCCTTTCATAGGAAATCAAACTTCCCATGTTTTCCTTTGTCTTCTCTCCTAGATCCCATTTTAAAACTTTGTCCCCAAGGTAGAAATCTTCTTCCTTGGTCCTCCTATCAAATATTTTCTTGAGTTTTTCTTGTAGCACTTGGGATCTTTGGAATACCTCTTCTTTGGTCTCTTGCAAATGGATGGTCTGATTTATTCTTCTTTTAATGTCATTGGGTTCCACCTAAGATTCTTGTAGTAATTTCATTACAGGGATTCCTAAAGATGAAGGAAATATAACCTCCATGTCATAAACTAATTCATAAGGGCTAGTTCCAGTGGATCTCTTTGTAGTTAGTATGTCTGCCCATAGTGCATTTGTAAGTTTCTTGTGCCAATTCTTCTTGTTCTCTTCCAACATCTTCTTAATAATATTAATCAGGATTTTATTGGAAGACTCAGCTAGACCATTACCTTGAGGGTAATAGGCTGTGGAGTAGCCTGAAGTGATATGGTATTTGTTACAGAAACTTATAATTTTCTTAGATTTGAAAGCAGTAGCATTGTCAGTTATGATCTTTTCAAGACAGCCAAATCGAAACAGTATGTTGGTTTCTAAGAATCCTATAATCATTCTATCATTGGCTTGTCTGGAAGGAATGGCTTCTATCCATTTGGTGAAATAATCGGTGGCCATGAGGATCCATTTATGTTGGCCAATAGAGGGAGGATGGATCTCCCCAATGAAGTCCAAACC
The DNA here is from genome assembly GCA_000404065.3 of Pinus taeda. Classification (NCBI taxonomy): domain Eukaryota; kingdom Viridiplantae; phylum Streptophyta; class Pinopsida; order Pinales; family Pinaceae; genus Pinus; species Pinus taeda. The sequence goes on along the minus strand of APFE030356829.1, from coordinate 73,913 downwards.
CCATTGTTGGAAGGGCCTTTCAGTGGAAATTGGTCTAAGGGGCAGAGGTAAAAGTTTCATCTTGCCTTAAAAAATTTGACATTTATGGCAAGCGGTGACAAATTTCTTTACATCGGCGAACAAGGTGGGCCAATAAAATCCAGCCCTTAGGATTTTGTCTGCAGTTGATTTTTAGTAAATATTTCCACCACAGTGCCCTGCATGAAATTCTTTCAGGACTTTGTCAGCTTCATATTTTGTTAAATAATTTAGTAGAATACCTTCATGATTTTTCCAAAAAAGAGCATTATCTAAGATACAAAATTTTGAAGCTTTCATCTTTAAAAACCTTTTCTTTGTTCCGGATAACCCTGGAGGAGCTTGTAGGTTTCATAATATATGAGTTATATCAACATAGCAAGGTCATTCTAAGAAGGCCTGGCTAATTTGTGGACTCACCATCTCCTGTTCATTATCTAGTTCATTTATATCCAGCGCTTGAAAGTTGGTTTCAGTCATGAGTTTAGCGAATCCCTGTCCTTTTATAAGCTTTGTAGGTTTTATTTCAATATCGTACTCCAATATATTAGCTATCCATTTACCACGATTACCTTCAATTCCATCCTGAGTCAAGATGTCTTTGACAACAACACTTAGTACATAAGCTATTACGTGGGAGTATAATATATAGAGTCTAAAGTCTTTAATAGCTTTCACTAGTGCATAAGCCTATTTCTCCATGATTTGGTATTTTAGCGGTGCATATCTAAGTTCTTTACTAAAAGAGGCTATGGGTTTTTCACATCCTTGATCATCTTTTTGTAGTTAAACAGTAGCAATGGTGTGTTCTGATGCAAATGAAAATATTATGAAGTCTCTATCAAACTTTGGACTTGTAAGGACTGGTGTTTTGGTCAAAGCCATTTTAATTTCTTCAAATGCTTGTTTGGCTTCTAATGTCCATTTAACCTTGGAATCCTTTTTTAACATATTGTTCAACAATCTAATTAATTCGGCCAAATTAGGTATGAATATTCTTAAAAAGTTGATCTTTCCTAGAAAAGTTTGAAGTTCTTTAACATTTCTGGGGTGAGGTATTTGTAGAATGGCTTCTATTCTAACATGATCAATTCTGATGCCATCTTTAGAGATGATATGGCCTAAAAAATTGCCTTCCTCTAGACCAAACAACGACTTCTTAGGATTTAATGAAATACCATACTTTCTGCATTTTAAAAACACTTGTCTCAAATAATCTAAATGTTGCTGATCTGATTTAGAAAATGCAGTCAGGTCATCTAGATATATGACCAGAAAGTCATGATTTTCTTTTGCAAAAGCTATGTCCATTGCTCGTTCAAAGGTTGCCCCTGCATTCTTAAGTCTGAAAGGCATTTTAACATATTTGAAAGTTGCCCATGGTGTTGTAAAAGCAATTTTTTCCTGGTCATCAGAATGGACCAGAATCTGGTTAACGCCTGAGAACCCATCCAAAAGTGAAATCTTGGAGGCACCTATTACCCTTTGTAAAATGTGGTCCATCTTAGGTAACGAGTAATGGTATTTCAAACAAACCTTATTTACATTCCTTAAATCAATAACAATCTGATTTCTCCTATTTTCTTCCTAGTAGGTACTAAATTAGACACCCACTCTGAAAACCTTATAGGAGCAATTATCCCTGCTTCATACATTCGTTTGATTTCTTTTTCGATTAAGGGGAGTAGTACAGGGTTAATTCTTCTGAGATTTTGTTTGAATGGTTTTTGATTTTCCTTGAGAGGTATTGTATGTTGAATTACAAAGGTGTCATAAGATTTCAGATCTTCATAGCTCCAGGAAAAAACATCTTGTAACTCTTTGATCAGTTCAACATATTTAAGTTTCTTATCAGGGGGAAAAGTTTTGGATAATTTTATTATCTTTGGATTTTCTTCAGTTCCTATGTTACAATCTTCAATGTCTGCTTTTGGAGGTTGCATTTTGGGTTTCTTTGGGATACCATTGAAATCAAAGAAATCCTCCAAAGCAGTTAATCCTTTGGGAAAATGATTGTCTTTCAAACTGATAACTTCAGATTCTGCTTTGATAATCTCATGGATGTCTATTTCTTTGAGATTTTTCATGTCTTTATTCATAAATTTTGTTGGTTGAAGTCGCTGAGTTTCACTTTTTGCTAAAATTCCTATGTCTATTTTATCTATTTGATCAAACTCATTGACAACATCTATGTCTATATTAGTGCTAGAAAACTCTTTCTCCAGGGTTAAGAAATTGTTAATTTGAATGTTGTTGTCAAACACTTGCCAGCTCTTTACATTGTCAGGTATGGCTGACCTGTGTCTAATCTCAATGGTGAACTGATGATTGGGTTCGAATGGTAATTTATAAATGTTGGCAAATGTTGCCAAACTGTGTGCATGAAAATTATGTTTTCTTGGAATTTTGGAAAGCTGTGTTTCAAGAAATGTATTGAGGATCTCAATCGTTGTTGCTATGTAAGATCTTAATTTGGGATCATAGTTCCCTTTGATTTGTTGAATGACTAAATCAAAATCTCCCAAAATTGATACCCTGATTTCCCATAAACTTTTGATCAATCTAAGTCCTAGCAACAGGGCTTCATATTCAGCCATATTGTTGGTGCATCTAAAGTTTAACCTGTAAGCATGACCTTCAGCATGATCATTTTCAAGGTTGTGCACCCAAATTTCTACTCGTGCCCCTAATTTGTTAACTCAATCATCATATTCTAAGTAACAAAGGATCTCATGTTCATATCTAGTATCAGAAGTCTCAGTAATCTGCTTGATAGGAAGATATGGTTCTTTAGTTTGATATAGTTTCTCTTGAGTGTCTGGTATATCATTATTCCCAGAAAATTCTTAAATTTGAAAACTGGGCCTTTCATTTGGAATTTCTTCTTGTTCGACTTTCAAAACTATTACCTCAGTTTGAGGATCAATTTCAGCATTGTAGAGAATGAAGGAGTCCATGTCAGAGTGCATGAAGTAGATAGGAAAATTCTGGGGTTTTTCATGGCTACTTACCACATATTTCATTAAAGTTTCTCATTACAATTTCTTTGGTTGACCAAATACTGAAATAGTAGCATAAGACATGTCCAACTGTAAAGATCCTTGAAGCTTTACACCCCAGGACCTAGACAATAACATGCCATATTTTGGTGGAATATCAGCTACCACTATGTCCATTGAGATGGTTTTGGCAAGGTATTGAACTAGTGATACACATAAATCTTTGATTAATCTTAGACATTTGACTTGGCTTGAATCAAAAGAGAATAAGTCTTTGTATGGCCTGGTAATATCTAGGTCCAACTTCTCCATAACTGATTTAGGTATTAAGTTATGAGAATCACCAGAATAAAACATGGCATTGTGAAGTATTTTATCATGTATGTTTAGAATTACATAGAAAGGAGGAACACCTCCATCTACTAATTTTCCGTTTACCTCAGGTCCAAAAATTAATTCAGGCTAGTCATCAAAAACATTTACTAAGTCTTTGTTCACAGAAATTTGGAGTGATCTGCTAATTTGATCTCTGTAGACATCATGTTTAGCCAATTCTGACAATGGAATAGCTATCTTATTTGCATATTTCAGTCTCAAGATTGAAAGGTTTTTCAATTTGAGTTTTTGTATTTCGGACAGTGGGATTGTCTTTTTTTGCTATATTTTCTATGTTTTTCTCTTTTTCAGGAGTGGGGTTTTGGGCTAAAGTTGCTTCCAAATCAATTTTTGGGGGTTCTTCCACATTCCCTTTGGGAGGAATGGAAGTGGAAGGTTGTCTGTTAGGTTGTTGATTGTCTTATACATCTTCAATTATTGGATTATTTGGGTTAGGACCTGTTCCAGGAAGGACTTGTACAGGGAGTTATTAATCTTAGCTTTATTGGGTTGCTTGACATCTTTTTGTTTTTAGGGACATCAATTCTTATGCTCCTCAGATTGTATTGCTTGTGGACTTCATAAATGGCTGTATCATATCCCTCCCTAAAATCAAATGATTCACCTGACTGAGTTTGGCCTAATGTTTTGGTCAGGCCCAACTTTTCCAGTATTAGGGTTTTGATTTTTCCTGAAATTTAAATTTCTCCCAGTATTGCTTGGTTTACCATCCCAAGGGGTTTTTCACTCAATTTCTTCTACTCTATCACCAATTCTATCCATTCCTTTAATAATAGCATCTAATTTCTATTCAAGGACATAATGTTCTTCTTTAAAAGGTGTCCTCCTTTCAACTCTAGCTCTAGCTCGTTTAGAAATCAGGTTGGCCTCAACACTGACAGCTATACTCTGCATCTCTTGTAAGTCTCGAGGAGCTCTTTCCCTAAGTTGGTATGCCATATCAGAATCAAATGCATCAGGGAATTTGATAAAGGCCAAGTCTAGAGGAGGTCTGAGATTTTGAGGAATAGCATTGTAGACATTATTGAATCTCGTACAGTAATCTTGGACAATTTCTTGGGTACCTCTTTTTAAGCCTTCATATTCTGATAAAATGTGGAGAGGATATTTTTTCTTTTCCCATCTGTTCAAGAAGGTCTAATAAAGATCTTGAGGGTCATTGATACTATTTGTAGCGAGGGCTCTAAACCATGTTCTAACATCTCTAGACAAACTTTGAACAAAAACGTTTATTCTAACATCATCAGCATCAGCCTCATATATTTCAAAGTAATCAGCCATTTTTTTAGTATGCTATTGAGCTGTGTATGTGCCTATGCCATCAAAAGGAGTGATTTTACTTTGATAATCTTGGGGCATAGCCCTTGGATTGGCAAGTAAGTTCAGAGGAGTATACCTATTTGCCATGATAGCGGGAATATATGTGACAACTGGTGTAGTAGGGACAATAGTGGGAATATGGATAGTAGATGGGGGAGTGGAATGGGTAGCTTGAGGTTGGGAAGGCTGAGGTACTAATGGTGAACTTGGAGAAGCAGTAGTAAACACACAAAGATTTAGTGTTTTTCAGAGGTAAGCTCAGATGTGATGGAGTTCTGCAGATGTCTGCCAAGATGTGAAGTAACAATTTCAAGCTACAAATTTTCAATGAATATTGGATATTGAACTGTGTGGGTTATCCCAGATTCTGAAAAGGTCACAAATGAAGAGCTTTCAAAATCCTCAACCAGAGAAGAGGCCTTCTCCAAATGTAATTGAGTAGAGGTATTGTTTAAGGAGTTTTGTAATTTATGGGCTAACATTGCTTTATCAGCGAGGGTGGAGTAGACCATCTCTCCAGTTTGTTTATGAAGCTCAATCTGGTCCATAGGATGAATGTCCTTGGCTAGGACCTCCAAATTTGTCCTGATGTAATAAGCTACTAACTGTCATTGTTGCACCTTGGGCTTAACGTAACTCATTATCATTTTGCCTTCTTTAATGTCATAGGCTGACACTAATCTCTGTTGATTTGTGGGGGCCATCTTGAGATACTGGTTGTAAATTTGAAGCCTTAGTGGGTCATTCCTGGCCTTTATCTCTGTGAATGTTCTTTTGATGTCTAAGGCTTGTTTTCTTTGTGGTCTAGTGGATGAAAATTCCACATTGTGCTGCCTTTCTAGCTCCTGCCTGTATGAGCTAGTTGATCTTTCTATCACTGGGGAAGTCTGTAGGCTGACCAATCTCTCACCTCTTAGACTGTCAGTGGTTTCTTCAATAATTTCATCTTTAGATAGAGGACTCAATCTTTGCCTCTTTGCAATCGGTTGTTCTGTAGGTCCATTGATACGTGTGGGGTCTCCTCTGTCTCTTTTCTTGCTTTTTACCTCATTTAGAGGAGTCTGTAATGTAGGAATTTCTGTTGCTTTAGTTTCAGCTGGAGGAATTTTTCCCTGACTCTGTTCTTTTGACATTGTTGGCTGATTTGTCATTGTAAGCTACTCTATGGTCTCTACTTCTTTTCCCTTTGAAGTCCCAATAACTGGTGTTCTAGTTTCTTGTGCAGGATGTTGAGAATTTTCGGCAGAGGATGTCCCAACTCCTGATTATTGAGGCAGCTTGAAAGACAACTGTCCAAAAGAGTCCAGGTCAAGGGTTTTTTAATGATATTTTGTAGCTTTTTCAATCTTTTCCTATTCACTAATTTCTTCTATTAAGGTCCCTTCTACCCATTCATCTTGATTTGCATATTGTTCAATTTCTAGGATGCTATGATGTACATACACTGATAGCTTGTCCCTTACTTTTCTATCACTTATAAAACTATTTGGGTCATACGGCACCCACCAAAAACTTTTCTTCAATTTAAGGTGATCTTCTAAAATCTTGTCAACTTCTTGCCAAGCATCTCTAGGATGGATGGCATAAGGGCCTAACTGGTTTTTGACTCTTAGTTGGGCCTTCTTCTTTGCATTACAAAAATGGTCTAAATCTACCTTTATGATCTGTCTGAAATATTCTAATGCAAATAATCTCATGGGCACATGTTTGGGCAGCTTGAAAGGGAAAAGTTCACACCCATACATTTTAATTTCTATGTGATTTTGGTATAGGTACCAGTCATCTATCCTGTACTATTTGGAGAGCTACAAAATCTTTTTCATGTCTCCAAAGATTCTAGGAGGAGGAGCTCCTATCTGCAGAGTGGATGCTTTATCTACAAACAAGTCAATGAATTCATTATAGGTATAAGGGCACTCATAGGTATTATGGAAGACTGGGTCCAAAAGATCATAGACCTTTGATTTCCTTTTGAGTCCAGCTTCCTGATGTGGAAAGAGAAGTTGTCTGGATGATGATATAACAAGAGGTGGTATATGAAAGATGTATACTTGAAGACTCCTTCTCTATCCAAATTCAAGAATTGATCATGGATTTTGTTGGCAATGAAAGTGTCATAATCATATTTGACAGTAGGGGGATGTCCAGGAGTAAACATTGACAGTAGAAATAGGGTGATCTCATCAACATATTCACTGGTATTAAATCCCAAGGTTAGGGATATCATGTCTAGTGTCAGTGAAAAAGGTCTGCAGATAGGGAGGCGGGCCTGTAGGCTAGTGATCTAGTAGCATGAACATATGAGTAATACGGGTTATCTCTGAGCTGGACAATTGAGAGGCCTTTTCAAGTAGATACCCCATGGAAAGATGAGCAAGGGGCTCAGTGGGGTGGAACTATATCATCTCATTAATAGACTCAACAGTTATGTGAAAAAGAACAGTTTGGGACAGGGACATGACTGCTCTATGGACAGGGTCATAGTTGGAACAACACTGATGAATGATGTCTGGGAAAACATGAACTAAAGGAATGAAATACATGGGAAGGTTAGATTCCCATAACCCAAAAACATCAGAGTTGTTTCCATAGCTATCCTTGATTTGGCAGAAGGCTTGAAGATGGTTCACATTTCCATACAAATCTTTTATTTGAAAATCTTTGTCAGCCAGGGGTAAATAATCTAAGTCTTTATGAGGTGCATCATAGGCGCGACGTTCAAGGCTACGGGAGCTTCCATGTTTGGTTCTTGTGTTTTCAAACTGAAATTCAGGCTTCTGTGGAAACAATGGACTAAACAGTAGGCTTAGGGGTCTTTTTATGGAAGCTTCAGAATGATTTCAACTTGAATTCAACTCTTTTAGGTAAAATTATTAGTGGAAAAAATGAAATTATAGGTTCACGAAGTGAATTGGGTAAATACCTATTTTTATTAAGAGGCAAACCGTGTTATTCATAGGTTGAATGACGAACTACAGAGCGCGACGCTAGAATTTCTTGGTTGGGTGGTGGACTGGACGTATTTGCATGGAGCACAGTTTACAGGAAAAAATGGTGAAAATGACCTTTTCTCATTGTTTTAACGAAATTGGTTAGGCAGGTATTTTTTTGGTATTTATTGAGCTGCTGACATTAGAGTGATGGGACATTTTGTCGCTAGCAGAGGGTGGTAAGCAGCTTACGCCGCACCACTTTTGGGGTTAAGTGGTATCAGGCAGAGGACTAGCAAGCATATGGAGCAGATGACACGTGGCTTTGGTACGGGCGGAAAACCACAGGGCGATCACGACTTAAAGTGTGGCAGGAAGGATGGTTGCAATATGACCGTCAGTTGTCAAATCAAAAGGCTGATATTGAATGGCTGGCAGGCTCAAAAGATGGCGGAGAGTTAATATATGCGAGCCCAAAATAATTAACGATAATTTAATTGTATCGGATGCATTTTGATTGGTTGGGGGGATGGTTATTAGTTAACCTCGGGTTAGCTAATCCCGTAGTTTTTCATGCAGTGGGGAGGCTATTAATAAATTCCAAATGAAACTATTAATCCTAAGACTTAACTTTATAACGGTTTATGTACATTCTGGGCGGGAAATATGTAATAGTCGGGGTTTTTAATATATTTACATATTACAAGAAAAGGGTGACTTTTCGAGATTTATATAATAATAGTTAGGAGTTAATATGAAATGAAAAAACTAAGGTGCTAAGTTAAAGCTTTTTCTGCATATATTCAAACTTAGGCTAGAGACAAAAGGGGTTTTTTAAATGAGATGGTGCATTCTTCCTATGTAAAAATGGGATTTCACTCAGGAGAATCTTTATGAAATGAAATTAATGGCTTATGGGTGACATTAATAACAGATCTTAATACTTTGGGCAGAATTAGTGAATGTTTAGGGAAAAATATGGAGGGGAGTTAGTCATGTAATCTGGCTTCGCTTGTGGTACTTCCAGTATAATGTTTGTCAAGTACTTGTGATAAAAGTGAAAGTTGACACTTTTGGAGACAAAATCTATCACAAGTATCATTATGCAACATCATTCTACCCACACTTCCTACTTACTAGCCAAGATTAAACTATTTGGCCATTCATCAATGGTAGCCTAAATCAGCAAGTTGCATACACTCAGATTATTACAAAAAATAAAATAGTAGTGGCATTTTGGACTTTCACACTTTCCCAGTTTTTTGGTTTGGTGTTCATTTCTTTCATTTTTTTGACCATCTTATTCTTGTTACCCTTTGATTTTTCTTTTAGGGCATACCCTCTTTACATTTTTTAAATTTTTTTATTTTTGAGAATATGGAAAACCTTTGCAACAAGAGAAGGTATGAACATATTACAGAGCTCATTAGTGTCAATCATGAAATATGACACCTATTGGTATAGGAGCATAACATAATGCATAAGGATATTTGGTCTAATTGATTGATTGATTAAGTGAGAAGGGTTATCTTTACTGGTGGCTATCTAGATCTCTATAATTTGAGTACTTGTTCATAATATTACTTATTGGGACAAATTTGATTCACCAGTGTTATGTCCCAGTATTTTTGAAGGTATACACAACTTTGATTAAAGGAGGTAGTGTATCCACATAGGTTAGGTTCAGTAAGGTAGAATATGCATTTTGATGTATGATTTTTGAGGTTGCAGCTAGTTTTGAATGATGATGTAGGTTTCTGGGTTCAACATAGTATTCTGGTGACAGTGATTTGACTATTCAAATTAACTGGTTGTTGGTTGATGCATTTTGAGTTTCAAAGTTTATGATGGGTCCCGTATGAAAATTTGATGAAACGAGGCCTTCATATTGTGTGGTTGTGTATGAGGAGCATCCAGTCTAAAAATTTATGAAACATGGCCCTTGGACGAAGAGAGAAGGTCATAGCCTTGTGTTGGTCGGCGCCTACATACTAGTAAAGATAAGGGCTAGTACAAGAGCTAGGGGGTTGTAGCCCCCTTCCAGTAGAAGCTGGAGAATGAGAGAAGGTTGTAGCCTTCTACAGGTGGGTGCTTGCGTACTGGTATGAGTCTGCACCTGTACAAGATTGTAAACATATTTTCTTTATATTAAAAAGAAGACAGAGATGACAACAACATGTGTTTTTTCTTCCGCATTCAGATTCCACCTTAGATATTGGTGCTCATGTGTGTTTCTTATGTGTGATGGTTTATTATGTTATTACTACACTTAGTTACTGTATAATAAAGTACTTATGCAATGATTAAAGATCAACACATGATGAATTAACTAAATCATAATTTCTTTGTGTATACATTGGTTTCTTTAATCACAGTTGCATGCACACACAAGTTCACTTCACCAAACTAGGATATATAAATCTGATTGAGTTCAATTGTAAAAATTGATTCACCCGCCCTCTCAGTATTATTTCCAACAATTGGTATCAGATCGGGTCCTTCAGAAGAATCTTGATCACTTGAAGGGAGATCTTTGATGATGAACAATCATGAAGGCATGGGATCTATGAGACCACCGATATTCAATGCGAACAACTTGTTATATTGGAAAATAAGAGCCAAAGCCTACCTTCAGTTGCTTAGAGCCGATGTTTAGGAAATTGTTGAAGGAGGATACCAATTTCCAGAAACAATACCTATAAATACAGCAGGTAAGAAGTTATACAAAACCAATGCCAAAGAAATCAATACTTTATTGGGAAGTATATTAGAATGAGAGTTTGTCAAAGTCATGCAACTCAAGGCATCCAAAGAGATATGGGACAAAATCATTCAGAGCTACAAAGGAGACTCCCAGGTAAAACATGCTAAGCTCCAAACTCTCAGAATTCAGTATGAAACTCTTAATATTCATAGTGATGAAAGTATTGCTAATTACTTTTTACGTGTAGATGGGATTGTTATTTGTATGAAGAATCTGGGTGAAGAGATAAAGGAGGCTACTTTAGTAGAGAAAAATTTGAGATCTTTGTCTTCTAAATTTGAGTCAAAAGCATCTACCTTAGAAGAAAAGTAGGATCTTCAATCTATTACTGTTGTTCAACTTCACGGAATTCTAACTTGCTCTGAAAGGAGGACAATTAGACATGAGAAAAGCCACTTTCAAAGCTTCAACAAACGGAAAAGAAAAGGAAAAGCAAAATGAATCAGGATATATTTCAGAAGAAGAAGATGAGGTAAACTTTGTCAATAAGCTTCAATAGTGTTCCGAAAGATTCAAAGGTAAGATACCATTCAAATGCTTTGCTTGTGGTAGATTCGGCCATTATACTGCAAAATGTCCGCATAAAGATAATCATGAAAAAGGAAAGGAATATGTAAAAGGAAATAGAAAACATGTTGTTAATAAAAGAAGTTATGAAGATGAACAAGATTAGAAACTACTCATGACTTATGGCAATGATGATTTTTTGGATGCCTTAGAAGAGGAAGACTTTCTTGAAGAAATCACTAAACTCAAAATCAATTTGCAAGAAAAGAATATGATCATAGACACTTTAACACATCAATTGGCTGAAAGAGAAAATAACAATGAAAAGCTAGAATGTGAAGTTGTGGGTTTAAGAAAAGAACTTGAGAAGACAAAATCTATTGATCTTAGATTTTCTTAAGGATCAAAAACTTTAAATGAAATCATCAAGGTTCAACGTTATCCTCTTATAAAGACAGGTCTTGGATATACTGAAGGATCATCCCAGTCACAAAATCCATCAGCCTCCACCAGAAGCTATCTTGATGCAGCAAAAACCAGTGAACAATATGTCAATCGTCAACAAAAGCATAAAAGTACTCATCAGGTAAATCATACTCATTTTACTCAAAGGATGAACATCAATAGAATCATCAACCAAAAGGTAAACAATACCAAAATATTCTATGATCACAAAAAATTATTATGGACAATGTTTTTCATGCCATAACTTTGGGCATAAGGCTGCTCAATGTGTTGCTTACAGAACTATCATGACTAGAGGAGCACGAAATCAAAGGAGCATAATAGGAATCAAGAAAAACTCTTATAATATATTTTATCCTTTTGAAGATGAAATTGAATGTTCGTTCTGTAATAACTTTGGTCATGAAGAATATGAATGCAAGAGAAAATTTCAGGCAACACTTCAAAAGGATCAAACATCATCAAATTCCAAGGTATGGTGAAAGAAGGAATTTCAATCAGAAAGATGTGGCATAGCTTTGTTTGCAGAAGGACAAGAAAATCAGTGGTACATTGACAATGGATTCTCTAAACACATGAAAGGTGATAAAGAGAAGCTTCATTCATATAATGCTATAGAAAAATAAAAGAATTTCTCCTTTGGAAATGACACACTAGGCATCATTAAAGGTAAAGGTTCTATTTATTTGAAAGAAAAGGTTAAAGCTGGAAATCTCATGTATGTTTATGGTTTAAAACATAACTTGTTGATTGCTAGTCATGGAAAATTTTAGGGGCTAATATTCAGAAGCGATCTAATTTTCCATGGTTTTTCCAAAAAAAATTTGCCAATTTCCATTTTTTTTCTAGAGATGATTCGCCCAAATTTTATAATATAAAATTATTTTACCTTAAAAATTTCCAAAATTGTATAAAGACTATATATAAAACTATTAGAAATTTTCACATTTTTACAAAGATATCAACAAAATTTTTATAATTTGCAATTAGGGGACTAGTAAATTCGCCAAGGATTCTAAACTTTAAGACAACTCTTCATTCTTAAAATTTTCCTTGGTGTCAGTTAAATGTGTGATCAGGGAAATGAAGTTGTATTTCAATCAAACAAATGTGTGGTTTGTGAGCTTGATACAAGAAAGACCGTAATCAAAGGTACAAGAACTCAAAGCAACCTATACATACTAAAAGGAGGAAAAAAAATGCTATCTAAGAAAAACAGATGAAAAATGGATATGGCATAGAAGATTGGGGCATCTAATATTTTCTCAAATAAGATAAGATTTTCTCATATAAGAAAAGCATTCTGGCTTAAGGCAGCCTGTGACATTCCAGATATCAGCATCCTAGAAAATACCATATGAAAACCATGTCAAGTCAGTAATCAAACCAATGTTCATTTCAGTGAAAAAGAAGGATCGAAAAGTAAGCCTCTTGAACTAATCCATACTGATTTGTGTGGACCAACAAGGAAAAATTCACCTCATGGAGAAGAATACTTTATTTTATTCATAGATGATTTTTCTAGAATGTGTTGGATAGGTCTACTAAAGCATAAAGATCAAGAATTTGAAAAGGTTAAAGCCTTTAAAGCTTTAGTTGAAAATGAATTAGATCAAAAAATCAAATGTCTCAGATCTAATCGAGGGGGAGAATTCGTATTAGATTATTTTTTAAATTTTTGTGAACAACATGGAATAAAAAGGCAGTTCTCTGTTTCCAAAACTCCTCAACAAGATGGCGTAGTAGAAAGAATGAACAGAACAGTTGAGCAAACAAAGCTAATGTTCAAGTAAATAGTAATCAAAATCCATATGAACTTTGGTATGGTAAGCCTCCTACTGTAAAACACTTTAGAGCTTTTGGAAGCAAATGTTTCTTCAAAAAGGTTGATGAAAAACATGGTAAAGTTTGAACCCAGAGAAGACGAATGAATTCTTCTTGGTTATTCATCGAGAAGTAAAGGATACAAATGTTATAACAAGAGACTTCAGAAAATTTTTGAATGCATTGATGTAGTAATTGAAGAAGCCTGCATAAATGTGGAACAAACAAAGGATGATGACAATAAGAAAGATGGTGAATGATTTCCCGTATCAAATAAAAATGATATAGAGGATGAAACCAATGAATCATCAGAAGAAGATACAATTGATAGGGAAAAGACTTTATCTAGGCATGTTCAAAAGAATCATCTACAATATCAAATTATACGATAAAAAGGTTCTAGAGTATAGACAAGAAGAACTCTTGCAGGAACTTCCAGTTATATAACATTACTGTCCTCCATAGAACAACAAAATCTTAATGAAGCTATCAAATATGAATGTTGCGTTAAGAAAATGAAGGAAGAGCTTCACCAGACTAAAAAGAATGATACCTGGGAACTAGTTCCTAGACCTCTTGATAAAAATGTTATAGGAATAGGATGAATATTCAAGAATAAATTGAATGAAAATGGAGAGGTTATTAGAAAGAAAGCATGACTTGTCTGTAAAAGGTATGCTCAATAAGAAGGTATAGATCAAGGAAAATTTTAAGGATAGAAGTTTACTTAAAGTCTAGAAACCTTGGTGAATCTTACTAGTCCGTGATATGAAAATTGTAAAATGTTTGGCAATAATTCTGTAAAAATATTTAGATTTCTAATGATTTTATGCTAGGCTATATAAAATATTGGTGATTCTTAAGGTAAAATAATTTTATACTATAAAATGTGGGCGAATCATTTTTATAAAAAATGGAAATTTGTGAATCTTTTTTTTTAAAAAAACATGGAAAATTAGCCCACCTACGAATATTAGCCCTTAAATTTTCCCTCGTATAGAATTTGAAGAAACATTTTCACATATTTCTAGACTTGAATCCATAAGAATGTTTCTTGCTCTTTCCAGTTTTAGGAATTCAAAGTGTATCAAATGGATGTAAAATTTGTATTTCTTAATGGAGAGTTAGAAGAAGTTTATATTGAACAACCAGAAGGATCCATTCTAGGAAATGATGCAAAGCTTGTATGCAAGCTCAAAATGGCTCTTTATGGATTGAAACAAACTCTAAAGGCTTGGTATTATCGTCTTGACAAATATCTAAAACAACAAGGGCTATAAAAAGGATCTGCAGACAACAACTTATACACCAAGATTGAGAATGACAAACTACTAATTATTGTTGTTTATGTTGAAGATATCATCTTTGACAACAATGAAGAATCTATGAGTCATAACTTTGCTTTGATTATGCAACAAGAATTTGAAATGTCCTTACTTGGTGAACTTACTTATTTTCTTGGTCTACAAGTACATCAAAAAAAAGATGGTATTTTTCTTTCACAAACTAAATATCTCAAGAAGATTATGAAGAAGTATAGAATGGAAGATTATAAACCAGTATGTACTCCAATGGTAATCGAATGCAGTCTCATCTCTAACAATGAATCACCTACATTGAATCAACTGACATACAAATCTATGATTGGAAGTCTTCCTTATCTAATATGTACCAGACCTGATGTCATGCATGCAATAGGAACTGTTGGAAGGTTCCAAGAAAATCCAAAGGAATCACATTTTCAGGGTATAAAAATAATATTCAAATATCTTCAAGGAACTCAAGACTTCGGTCTATGGTATCCTCAAGATAAAAATCTTCCTCTTCGTGCATATATAGTTGCATATTGGGTAGGAAATGTTGATGATCCAAAAAGCACTAGTGGATGTGCATTCTATACGGGATCACGATTAGTGTCATGGTTTAGCAAGAAACAAAGTTTGATTGCCTTATCTACAACTGAAGTAGAATATGTGGCTATTGCATCTTGCTACACAGAACTACTTTGGATGATGCAAACATTGCAAGGTAATGAAATCACATGTACTCCACCCATCTCCAATCTATGTGATAATACAAGTGCCATTAGCATTTCAAAAAATCTTGTCATGCACTCTAGGACCAAGAACATTCCCATTAAGTACCATTTTCTATGAGAACAAGTGCTTGAACAAAAGGTTAAATTGGATTATGTTCCCTCCAAAGAACAAGTTGCACATATATTCACCAAACCATTTCCCCAAGAAACATTTTAATATGTCAAACAAAATATGGGAGTAGTTTCTGCATCATCCCGCGGTTAAATCTAGTTTTCAGAGGAAGGTTACTATACATGGGTTTCATGAAGGATAGTCATGTGCATACATGAGTTTCTATGTCTGTAGGAGCATATATGTTTTTATGATAGAAAAATAGTGGGTCGGACTTTGATATGGGTGCTCAGTCTAATATTGATGATTACAGTCTGCTAATATGCTTTGTTCGTTGATTTTTATCTAATTGATGAAGATGCCTTGACGAATGATTTTTTGACAATGCAAAGGTAGCAGAGGTTCAAGGGGAGAATTATCCTTCTTAAACATTCTACATTGTTGGAATTATGGTTGTTAACTTTAGCTATGGTTTCAGATATTTATATAAATTGTTGCATATGTCATGTAAAGATCTAGGGTGTAATATGTCTCCTTCTGCTATAGTCTATTTTTGAAGGAGTCCTATTCAACATATGATGTAAGTTGTATCCCTACTATGCATGGGAAGGATTATGCAATAATTTCTATATTGTTTTCATGTATAAACAATTGGTATATCCCACTTTGTTGGGTGATTTATGAGTCATTGGTGTTACGAAGTTCACACTCACTTAGTTGAGTTATAGAGTCATGTTATTCTTTTGAAAAATATCTTTGCAGACTCTACATGTACCTAGGGGGAGCATGAACAACATATTGTATATCAAAGGTGGAGAATCTCTTGGTCCACCCTTTTCCCTTGATGTCAAAGGGGGAGAGTATTTTGGTGTTGCTTGATATCTCTAATAGTTTCTACAGCTTGTAGTAATCAACACCAATTTGGTTGCCATCAAGTCCAAAGGGGGAGATTGTTGTCATTATGATATAAGAGTTGTCCTTGATGGAAAATCACTACAAGTTAGTTTAGATTTGATAAATGGAATCTCATATTATAACAGTTCATTAGAGGTAACAAGGCATTGATACAAAAGAACAGGAATTTGGAACAAAGGTCTACTCATCAGAATCAAGAAGTTAAAGGAAAAGAATGTTTTAAGATAGTTTAAGCTATATACGCATTTTCAACTTGTAAATGGAGTGGATACACACAGATTCATAGAACAAAAAGAGCATATATGTATGCACACACTTTCACAAGAGGAAAAGCGCATACGGGTTCGAAAATCAAGGAAATTCAAGATTAAATAATACCAAGGGTCAATACCATGGTATTAGCCCACAATACTGAGTGGAGTAATGACTATTTGATCTCGTCCAATAATACCTCAGGTTTTAAGTGTTGCTTTGGTCTGAGGCATTGAGAAAGGCCAAAAGCTATATAAGGAGGTGAAGATCAAAGGCCTAAGTGTGCAAGTAAAAGGGTTTATCAGGAATACTTCTATCTGAAGTATATTTTATGTTTCAAGGGCTATGGTTATGATATGAATGGAAATATTTTCTACACCTTGAATTCAATGTTGGATCAAGATCATGAGACTTGAAATGACTTATCATTGAACGATTTGATATTGGTTGGACTAGATCTGATTTCTTACACATGTTTTATTCTTTAAATGTCATGAACTAGGTATGTCTGAAATCTAGAATAGTAGAAAATTGTAAGTTATTATTTACAGATATATATATTGGTTTGCCTTGGTGAAGGTGCATCTACACACTAGTTTGAAACTTTCAAGTAGCATATACAAAATAAAAGCTTGTTGCTCAGAAATGATTGATCTATCTGTTCAGTGTTGTTGGTTTATTATTATATGTCAATGATGTCTTCTTAGATTTGAAAGTAGAACTGAATGCATAAATAGATTGAGTCTGATTAATTGATTGATTAAGTGATAAGGGTGATCTTTACTGTTGGCTGTCTAGATATCTATAATTTGACAGTAGATGTTCAAAACATTACTAGTTGTACATATTTGATTCAAAATATTTATGTTCCAGTAGTTTTGAATGTATAGGTAGGTTTGGTTGAAGGAAGTAGTGTATCCACATAGGTTTGGTTTAGTAAAGTAGTGTATGCATTCTAATGTATGATTTTTGAGGTTGCAACTGGTTCTAAATGATGATGTAGGTTTCTGGGTTCACCACAGTATTCTGGTGACAGTGATGTCATTCTTCAGATTAACTGATTGTTGGTTGATGCAGTTTGATTTTCAAAGTTTCTGATTGGTCTCGTATGAAAGTTCGATGAAATGAGGGCTTCATATTGTGTTGTTGCGTACCAGGAGCATCTAGTCTGAAAATTTATGAAACGTGGTCCCTAGAGGAAGAGAGAAGGTCGTAGCCTTCTGTAGATCGGCACTTATGCACTAGTAAACATAACAGCTACTACAAGAGCCATGGGGTTGTAGCTCCCTTCCAATAGAAGTTGGAGAATGAGAGAAGGTTGTATCCTTTTCCAAGTGGGTGCCTACGTATTGGTATGAGTCTGCACTAGTACAAGATTGTAAACTTATTTTCTTTATATTAAAAGTAAGACAGAGACGACATCACTAGGTGTTTTTTCTCCCCACATTAGGTTTCCACCTTAAATATTGTTGTTCATGTCTGTTGCTTATGTGTGATGGTTTATGATGTTATTACTACAATTATTTACTGTATAATAAAGTACTAATGCAATAATTAAAGATCAAGACATGATGAATTAACTAAATCATAAGTTCTCTATGTATATGTTGGTTTATTTAATCACGGTTGCGTGCACACACAAGTTCACTTCACTAAAGTAGAATATATAAATTTGATTGGGAAGTGAAAAATAGTTGAATTGTAAATATTGATTCATCCCCCCTTTCAGTATTATTTCCAACAAAAGAATCACAGAGGGGAGCTCCAAATACCATCCAAAATATATCACCATTGGGGAGACTCTGCTACCACTTGGAATCATCACCATCAGGGAACCATAAATACCACCCAAAACTAAAGACAATGGGTGAGAACAAACCTACCCCGATCTGTAGGGATCACACTCTATCCCAAATTCCTTGAAAATAGGTGAGATCAACTTACCAAAGGTAAGGATCACACTCTATCCTATTGTCCCTCATCATCCATATTAACCCTAAAGAGTGAGATGATAGAACACTTACACCCAGCAAATTGGGTGATATCCACCTATTGAAAGGGGTAGGGATCAAAATCTATCCCAATTCCCTCATCCCATCGGCTATATGGTGAGGCTATCCCACAGAGTGGACAGGATGTTAATTTGGGCATACTCTGACTAGGGGAGATCTTAGGTTTCTACACCATGATATCGATCATAGGTATCTCATTCCAAGGAGCCCACTAGTTCATTCCTCACCCTTAGAGCTCAACTAGAGGGGAAAATCACTACTCAATGTTCTTGATCAAACAGTACCCTTATCCAAAAGGGTCATCTCAACCAATCCAAGCTGCTCTCTCAAGACCAAGAACTTCACTTTTGACAAAGCCTTGGTGAGGATATCAACTATATGGTCATCTTTCAAAATGTGAAGGAGTCTCATAGCACCTCTCTACACCATTTCTCGAATGTAATGATATTTGATCTCAATATTATTAGACTTGTCCTCAAACACATGATTATTTGACAAACAAATCCCACTCTTGTTGTTGAAAAATATAATTGTCATGTCCAGGACCTAGTCAAATAGATCTTGAAAGAGCTTCATCAAGCAAACTACTTCATACCTTTCTAGGATGGATGCAATATACTCCGCCTCAAATGAGCTAAGGGCTACAAAAATTTTCTTCCTACTCATTCAAGACATCAAAGAAGATCCTAGACTAAAACAACATCTGGAGACTAGAAGTATTGTTCTTATCAACAACACCGCCATTCTAATATGCATCTATATATCCATGTATTCTAACATCCCCAATGATATATATATATATATATAGATATAATATATATATATATTATATATATATATATATTATATATATAATATATATATATATATATATATATTATATATATAATATATATATATATATATATATATATTATATATATATATATCAATCCATGGTTAATATTTCCATGTAGATATTTCAATAGATGCTTGGCAGCGGCCCAAGAGATGACTAACATCAGGCTTGACACCTATGAATACTTTCTCGGGAGTCTTATTATCTAATGCTTGATGAGGAACCTTGTTTTGAAATATATTGTTGTATTTGTTGCTTCTTCCCAAAGGAATTTCAACAACTTTTTATCATGGAGCATGGCACGGGAAACTTCCACAATAGACCTATTCTTTATTTTAGCCACTCCATTTTGTTGGAGATTACAGGGCACACTAGTCTCCTTCCTAATTTTTTACCAAATCCTTGAAGTCTTTGAACATTGAGAAAGCCTCATCCTTATGCTTCAAGTAATATATGCATGTCTTCCTTGAGAAATCATCGATGAATGTTATATAGTAGAGATGACCACCAAGCGAATGTATGAGCATTAGATGACATATGTTTGAATGAATGAGTTGGAGGATGTTGCTCATCTTGTTCTTTCTAGAGGGGAATCATCCCTGTTACCATTCAAACTAGCATGGATGCTAGAGGGGAACTTGCTAGATCAAGAGTAGCAATGAAGCTAAAGCCCACTATCACCATAGCTAAATCTTCCTACGCTTTACAAATTTTCACCGATGTGAGGAGACCTCATATATAGAGAATCACTTATGAAGGATAGATCAGTTAAGATTTATGTGAAGTGATCTCAATGACCCTTTCCTAGAAGGCACTCAAGAGTGGGACTTTCTTTCTTCTTAAGCAAGGTGCAAGGTTCTACAGGATAGGGGAATAGGGATTTGAGGGGTTATCTTAGGGAATGTGACTTGCAAAGGAGCTTTCTAAACCCTACAATCCTTGTGGAACTTGGTTTCCAAAGTGGTTTTTGAAGAGTTGACTTTGATAAGAGATGGGACTACATGGGATCAAGTGGAACCAAGTTAGGTCAAGAGGATGGGGTTTGGAAACCAAATATGAGCTTGACCTAAACAAGGAAAAGAAGGGAATCAAAGAAAGATTTTTTTGATTAAAGGTAACACAATGATCCCTATGAGGTACTATCCTTGGGGACCCTAGAAAAGAAACTAGTCTCAAGGCTAGGGCTTGGGATATCTCACAATCCATTGTTGGTATTTCCTCAAATTCCAAGGAGACCTAGGAGACACACTAGCACAAAAGAGGCTAAAAGATAAAAGTTTTTCTAGAAAGTGGTGCCCTAGGAGGCCTAACATGACTAGACCTAGATAAACGAAGGAAAGGTGGAGAAAAATGGTTTTTAAAGTGATCACCTTATGGTAGACTAGTACCTAATCCTTTGGGGATATTGGAGTCAAGAAGAATAATTAGAATGGGCCTCTTTTCTAGGTCAAGGAGGCTTGAAGGACAACTTCGTTTAGCATTAGGGAAAGGGAGAGTGACCTTAAAGTTTTTATACTTCGTTTTGAAAGATGAGTTCGCTTATCAATATGAAATTACACCATATAATTATCCCTAGGATATTTCATTCAACATACATGGCCCATACATAGAGAGATACTATCTAGAAACATAATTCCGCAATTTTGCAATAATTCATACAACAATTAGCCCTAGTATATCGAAAATCCCCATTATCAATGCATGTGACAAAGTAAAAGAAAGAATAACATCAAATTTGTACTTAAATGTAAGATAATATATCCAACCATCAACAAATTGCTAATCAAGAAGCTCCAAGACAAGAATAGATAATCCAAACATCAAAATTCATTCCATGCTCCAAAATTTTGTCCACCAAGAAGGAAAAGCAAAAATATCTAAAAAGATACAAGTCCAAACCAAGTGATGATGCTAAAATGAATCTTCATCACTTATATTTATACTCTTCTAATGAGTTTGATTTATCTCCTTGGACCTACATTATACCCTAAAATAAAAATAATGTGCAAAATAACTAATTATTGGTGACGCGCCCACTAAACTAGCTCGTAAACAAAAGAATAAGAATTATAAGAGGTGAAATGATAAATAATACATGTCATTGTGCTTTCTAAGAAGCCTGATGGAGTCCATAAGTTCCACAATGATAAATAGGACTCCCAAAAGTAGAGGACAAGGAGTTGGCCCCTTGTTCTCCAAATAATAAACCTATGGTGCTCCCAATGGGTGTGAGGGCACAGAAGTAACCTCATGGGTCACCAAGTAGGTCAAAGATGTATGTACACCATCTGTAAGGGATCATATGATGGTGTAAGTGATGCCACATACACATACAAGTCGTCGGTCATCTTCCAAGTGCATTGTACAACTGTGGTGTCAGTTGGGCATGGTGAGCCAGGTGCATCGTCCTCATCCAATTGGCGAATTGCAAGCAATATCTAAACATCTTTGGGGATCCATGGACTGTTTTCTACTATTTTGGAATCCCATGTCCCTTAACACACACCCTATATGTGTTAATGTAACCCTCTAGAGGGTTAGGACCCTGTATAGGGAGACCAAACCCAAAATGGAGATGGTCTGCAATCCTGAATAAGATCCAATGTGTCCCCTAGCCTTTTAGTACACCAATTCATTTAGGGAAATCAAGTTAAAGAGCCTAAATGCGGTTAACCAAGTATTCAAAATGGCTTGCCCTTCCATAGTGGGCTTTGGAATGTGCTAATGTCTCCAAGCTATAAATGCAGTTAACCAAGTATCCTATTGTTGGTGCACTAAGATGTCCTTTTTACAGGAAATCTTAATTCCTACATTAATTGTCAACCCAAGCAAGTATTTTTATTTCAAGAGTGTCAACACTATATATGTAGTGAATTCAGAAGTTAACTAATAACAAATCATTGCAATTGCTAATGACTATGTTTTCAAACTCAATCCAAAAAATTTTGAAAGAATTAACTCTGAAATAAATTCATAACATACTTTGCAATTCTACTTAACCTATCATGAAAGAAAATGAATCTGAATAAAACTTTAAATAATCACACTTAGCAGCCTTAAATGGAATTGAAACTAAATCACTCAATTATTAAAGAGACTACAGAAATTGAACAACAAATGATAATTGAATAGCAAATCCAAATTGAACAATAATTGATAATTGAACAAAAAATGATAATAGAATAACAAATGATATCTCAACAACAAATAACTATATTGCGGAAAGCGATCAATTCTATCTCTAAAATCTATGATAACATTACTTGGAATGAATCAACGATCTAATGTTGGAACTAACATAACCTATCCAACCAAAAGAATTACTCATATATAACACACATCTAAATCTAAATCTCAAATGAATAGAGAAAGAAAATCGAAGCGACAATCCTCACGATAATCAAAATGTTATTAACTTAACATTAACAAACAATAAAGAATAAAATAGAAAAGATTATACCACACGTGAAGCAGTAGATCTTCTCTTGACTGGGTCTAGAGTCACCATAAGTCTCTGCTATGAGATACTCATAATATAATTATGATTTAAACACAGTCTTCTTCATTAACATGGACAATAGAGTTACAATATCACCAAAGTAATAGGTCCAAAATAATAATTATGAACTGTGAATTTCTGAACTAGTCGTGTAGTTTGCCTTTCAGCCTTATATATAACAATTAGAAAATTAAATAGATAAAAACAAATCCTTAGGATCAGAGGATCCTAGGGATTTCACAATACTCGATCTGGTTCTGTCATAAAATAGCATTGGTCTGCCCAGTCTTCCATTTTCCTGCCTTGCCTCTGACGATGTCTTTTTGCTTTATGAGATGTTGTTGTTCTATAAATTGAATAGCTATCATCCAATTCGTGCCTTCTGCGCATAAAGATAGCAAAAAACATTTTTTGCTGCTTATATTTGTCTAATTTGTTATTGATTAATTTTACCCAACTTTAACTGTTATTTCCTAGCTGCTTTTATCCATAAAAAAAGATAATCATGTGAGGATGAGTGCTAAATAAAGCTATTACCAAGGAGAAAACATACCTTTTTCTTGACCCAACATACTCCCCAGCTTACCTTGTTGTATGTCCTCATGAAATTAAATGGTTTAGTTGCAACCGGATTAGGGAATAGGCAAGGTATACCTCCTCCTTATAAAATCTAAAACCATTTTTCTTCTTAAGTACAATAAACGCTTGGTTTAGTTCTGGATCCTTCAATTCGTAGTCACTGTGATAATTATCTGGAGAATACCATATGATTGGGGTTCTATATTGACATCCTATCCATTCAAGCCCCATGGTTAAGACCATGTTACTGTATTTATGGAAACGAAAGGACGCAACTTTAAAGTTCTGGTATCCAAATGGTTGTCGATTTATAACAATATTGTTGGAGACTTCCCACCTTTGTCTAGATGTAGACAAGGCTTCATCCTTTATCTCTTGGAAGTACTCCTTTCCATCTTGTATAATATCTGTGTCGAATGGCCCTAATTGGCCCACAAAACTATCTCGCTTCATAAATTGGTTGTGCCTAATAGAGAGATGTAGGGGTTTTTTAGGTTGCCCCAAACCACAGGTCGATTCCATATTCACACTTTCTAAAGGTATTGTGAACCCTGGCCCACTTGAGTTGGGTAGTAGCAAAAGAAATAAATGCTTGGAATTGAACATTCCTTATAAAGGGGCCAGGGTTGATGTCACTGTCATCTTGCAAAAAGAAATTATGCAAGTAAACATGTAAAGTTCACAGAGGAGGCATTATACCTACTTGTTCTAGTCCCTGAAGCACTTGACAAAGTAGAGACTGGTTTTTATTTCCACATACTTTCTAGCCTTAACATCTTTGATTTTCAGCAGGAGATACCTTTCCAGGAGGAATAATGCATAGTTTGTAGCAAGAGCTATGCATGACAGGGTGTCTGAATAAAGAGAGCAGACAATCTCCAACTTCTCTTTAGCCTTTTGTATTTTTTCTTGTGCTTTCTCAACCTTTTTCTGTTCAGCCTTGTACTAGGCGAAGGTCTCATTCTCAGTAGATGTGAGTTCCTAAAACTCTTTCCTTAATTCTTAATGTATACGTAGGGGCACTAATTCCTCTTTGTGCTGAGTTAATTTATGCTGAACCTTCAATAGTTCATTTTGTAGTCTCCTAATAAATGCCTCCCTTACTAAGGGAATGTAAGAAAGTGTGTCATATGTTTGGGCTTCATTATATTGTGTCTCCATAGGCTCAGTTTGGAAAACAACCTCGACTGCTTCTTGAATTATGCAATAATCAATTGGGATGCTTTCTTTAGCATTACTTTGAATGACAACGTTCGCAGTAGGGTAGGTTGTTTGGGTCTCCTATGAGAAAACACAGGGGTCTTCAGTCTGCATTCCAGTGTCTTCTACAAGACATGGCTCTATCTCAGTTTCCTCTAAATAGACCAAAAGAATCTCAGTTTGGGTTTCAGCATCTTTTCCGAAACAATGTTATGTCTGTGTTCTTGTGTTCTCCATTTCCACTTTCAATTTTCTGGCTCTAGTTGCTTCTTTTAACCACTATCTAAGCTGCCCAATTATTGTCTTCTATTTTCTATACGTTTTATGCATTTTTCTGAGCCTATCCTTGTAGGACTTCTTTATTTTGGGACTTCCAACCGACGGTGGTGTAACTGCATTTTCCTTAAGTTCATGCTCAGGTGGTATTGTGTCAGCATTAGGGAGGTTTTCAATTGGAACTGTATCTCTTCATGTAGCTTCACCTTCTAGCTCTTCTTCATCATGAATTTTTCTCTGAGGAGACCCAAATAAAATGGTGTCCCTTGAGTAGTTATCGTTCTCTGAGTTTTCTTTTGGGTAGGCCTCATCCTCAGGGGACTTAAAAAATATAGTATTTCCTGGTTTATTTTCATCTCCCAAGGTTTCATCTGCAGGATTTTCTTCACCTGGGGGGTTCATTAGACCAATATTTTCTATATGATTTTCTTCTCTAATGGCTTCCTCTTCATGCACCTCGACTTCAAGGGGGTTTCCCTAGAGAAGGTACTGGTTCCCTCTGTTCTTCCAAGAAATTAGTAAATGGAAGCGTTTGATCATAACTATGGATATCAGCAGTGGCAGACTGGTTGGGGGTAAAATTATGTCCTTCAACATTCTCAAAATTTTCTTTTCCCTCACCAAATATCCCCATGTTTTCCAATACCCTGGCCACCCCTTCCTCATAGTCTTTCAAAGGGACATTTTTCAGACTTGGAGGTGGTGTGTGAGATGGCCCAGCCTCATTTGTTTGAATTGGGGCATGTTGTTGGGATGTCACCCACACAGAGCACCTATGTTTGGTTGGGTTCAAGGGCACATAGGAATTCTTTATTTTTAGTGTCCTTCTCAGACTTGGGACCCTTGCTATTATGTTGATGGGTTTTCTGGAGGTGGGGCCAGAGTAGGATTTACAATATTGTCCTATGTTAGCTATTGTTGGGCTAGGTCATGCATGATAATCAATTTGATCAGTCCATGATGACTTATGAGTGTGTGTGGGTACTTAGCTTTCCTAACTCAATGAGCGACATCATGTAATAGGGAATTCAAATAAAACGACAAATTAACTGAAATTTTATGTTTTAGGATGGCTAACAATTTGAGTTGGTGGGGATTTACCACATCTTGATGACCGTCACATGTGATGTACCATTGTACAATGATTGCCAATCCTACCATGGTTGTCTTAACGCTGAAAGGTGAATCTCTTTCCATGTTCGCACCAATTTCTCGCTTGGGTCCTGGAACACTACGATCACATTATGCAGAAGGATGTGCTTGTCTGTCCAGTTTTTTCCCTCAGTCAGATGTCTAGTGACTTTGGCTATGACTGCTTCAGAGACTGTTATGTCCGTGCCTCTTACTCTGGTGCTACCATTCTGCAAATTCTGCAAGAATTCGAGTGTCATTTCTTCGTGAAATCCATGCAATCTATTCAGATATAGCTAGCATTCATGCTCGAGATTTGTACAAGCTTGGTCTAATACCATGAGCACTGTGGGTTCATTTCGGATAGCTCAACCTCCCATGGCTACTGTTTTCCTGTGACTAGTTCAATCCCATTGACTTCTCTTGCACTTTCACAGTTTATAACAACAACAAAGAATGTTAAATCAATTAATAGGAAAATGACGTCGTTCTAGGAATTAACAACATATATAGTCAAGTCATTTGTCTCTTCAACAATATTTGATGTAGGCTCATAATCAATTTGCATGCCATCCATAATGGTCGTCATATTTTCTCCAATCATAAATACTTTGATAATTATTATGCATACACAATCATCATGCAGTGCTTTACCCAGAAATCAATTTAATAATTATCACTCAATTATCCATAACTGTCACACATGTTTTTCACACACAAGCCATCCCCCGTCCATTGAGAAAAGGGCATCCATGTGTGCCAAGCATGTGAAAAGAAATATAGTGAATTGGTAATTCATAAATGTAGGCAACCAATCCATAAAAGTGGTGGATTTATGACCAAGAAATTAAAGAAATACATGTATCAAAGGTAAAATGGCCGAAAAATAAAAAAATAGATATTTAAATTATTATGTCAAAATATTTTCACCTTAAGTTGTATCAGTAACAAATGTATAATTGGTGGTAAGTATTAATGACTGTCATAAAGTGATTGGAAAAATATAATATAATGAATATATAACATAATTTACCATGCATGTTGGCTTGTAAGAGTGTTGTTCAAAGGGGAAATTTCCTTAGAAACAAATCCATAGGTGGTAATAGAATAGAGAGCACTTGGTAATGTAAGATAATACTCGATACCACAAGCAAAGCCACTACTACCAGCAAACATTCATAGCCTTGATAGGGTTGCTTTTTAACCCCACAAATAAGCTAGAGTCCTCCTTTTAGCATCTAGATGATTCTTTCTTTTCTTATCATAAAGAGACCACTATGCTGGCTTGGTGACCAAATAATGACAACGCTATTAACCGGGATATATCAAAGTGATCAAGCTAGCTTGTGATGAGACCCCATGTCCTTCTGACAATTTTAATTATCAAGAAGGCCATTACCTTGGTTTGGTGGCCAACATGGAATGTCACTTGTTACATCCTTATGATCATGGTAGGATGGCTCATGATGATACCCCCTATCCTCTTTTTGTTGTATTTTCATATTTTGTTATTTTCATATTTTGATGCTTTTATTGTTAAAATAGGGAGGCTCAGTTACTCCTTAAGGGTCAGGGATGGTGTAAGAAGTAAGAAAAATGCCAATGAATGTTTATACTTTTACCCCCATCTCATCATATCAAAGGGATTTATCCATTTGAAAGTGTGAAAAATAAGCCAACATGGTTTTAAATAATGAATCATTTTATGATCTGTCCAAAGAAAATATGTTTAACCAGTCATTATAGAGATGCACCATATTAGCCTTTGAATAAAGATAACCATCAAAAAGGCTTCATAGGTCATAATGGTATTGATGTTACTATTTTTTCTTTATGTTAAGCACAAATCCACTCATATGGTGTTTATTCAAAACATAAAAGAAAAAAGAAAGATGGCACAATGACTGGCAAAGAAACAATAAAAGAAATCATAGTTCTTCCTATAAAAAGCACAAAAAGTGTTGTTAAATTGATTGAACAATAATCGTTCAATGGATTGAACAACAATCGTTCAATCGATTGAACAACAAAATCGAAAAGAAAACAAAATTGTTGTTCAATTGATTGAACAATAATCGTTCAATCAATTGAAAACAAAATCGAAAGAAAACACAAAAGTGTTGTTCAATCGATTGAACAACAATCATTCAATCATTTGAACTAAAAATATCAACAAAAAATATCAAAAAGAAAACACAAAAGTGTTGTTCAATCGATTGAACAACAATCGTTCAATCATTTGAATAGCAAATAAAAAATGCACAAGTGATGTTCAATCGATTAAATAACAATTGTTCAATCATTTGAATAGCAAATAAAATAAGAAAATGTGTTTTTCAATCGATTGAACAACAATTGTTCAATCTTTTGAACAACAAAAATCAAAAAAGAAAAAAGTGTGTTATTGTTGTTCAATCGATTGAATATCAATCATTAAATCGTTTGAACAGCAAATTGAAAATGCACAAATGTTCAATTGATTGAACAATAATCGTTCAATTGCTTGAACAACAAATCAAAAAACAAAAGTGTTGTTCAATTAATTGAATAGCAATCATTCAATCGTTTGAACAACAAGTCAAAAATGGAGAAGTGTTGTTCAATCGATTGAATAACAATCTTTCAATCGTCTAAACAACAAAAAATACAAAACGTTTCTATTCAATTGATTGAACATCAATCGTTCAATCGATTGAATAACACTTTAACAAAAAAAATATCATATTTACATGGATATTCCTACTAAATTTCAATCAATCAAAACAACATATACATTATTTACAAGCTAAAGAAAATCACAATTTTACGAAAGAAAAGTTGCCGGGTCATCACTCCGTGTAGTTAAGATTTGCATGGAGGGGCCCTCACATAACTGCTAGAAATAATACTTCTTGGTGAGTTGTTTGGGGTAGAGACATACCCAATGCCCATTCACCTTGAAAGAATGGCTAGCCCCGTCAATGGTAGTCAAAGTGAAAGTACTATTGTTATGTACTTCTTGAATTTCATAAGGGCTAAGCCATCTTGTTTGCAACTTGTCTGAAAAATCATGGAATATGGATTCATAGAGGAGTGCCCAATCCCATTTTTGAAATGTATTCTTTTTTATAATGTTGTCGTGCCACATTTCCCTTTGCTGATAAATAATTGCAATCCGTTGTAGAGAAAGTAGTCAAGCCTTCTCTATTTTGTTGATTTGTTGAAGCTGCTTGGTTTCGGATTCTGTTAAATCCAATCCCACTTCCTGAGCCATTCTTAGAATATTTTTTTCGAATTCAGTTGGAAAAATAGGTTCTTTGTTGAACACAAGTTGGTATGGAGAGTATCCAGTAGTATTTCTCCAAGTCGTGCGGTAGGTCCACAAGGCCTTTGGTAGTCTAGCAACCTAGACTTGCCGATGTGTTGAGATTGTCTTGGTCATAATTGCTTCAATGACCTTATTGGTGCTTTTGACTTGCTCGTTCGCCTAAGGGTGATATGAGGAAGTGATCCTATGTTTAATGTGATGATTTTTTAGAGTGGCTCTAACCTTATGTCCTACAAATTTCCCTCCCCTATCTGTTATCACTTCCCGTGGTAAACCATACCG
Source organism: Pinus taeda (assembly GCA_000404065.3). Taxonomy (NCBI): domain Eukaryota; kingdom Viridiplantae; phylum Streptophyta; class Pinopsida; order Pinales; family Pinaceae; genus Pinus; species Pinus taeda. Next base: position 44,249 of record APFE030356829.1, on the reverse strand, counting down.
CACGAATAGCCCAAACAGGAAGCTAATCATAGCTTCCTTTGTAGCTCCAGGTAAATCTAATATTTCCACCCATTTCATCAAATAATATGTGGAAACCAATATGTAGGATTTCTGATTCGATGGCAGATGGAATGGGCCAACAAATTCCAATGCCCATCATTCGAAGGGTTCTATGACTAGTTGGAGTTGAAGCGACATTTCATCAGATTGGTCGGGTCGGCCCATCCTTTGGTAGCTATCACAAGCCTGGGCATATTTATTAGCATCTTTAAAAGTAGTGGGCTAATAATATCCCATATGTAGTACCTTATGCCCTATACTTCGATCTGCGAAGTGTCCCCCGCAGGACTTGCCATGGGAAGCCTTTAAGATGTCATAAATCTCATCCTCGCGAATGCATTTGTGTATACACATATTAGACCCTGTGTGAAAAAGATATCCGTCAATCCAAGAGAATTGGGTGCTACACTAAACGATTTGTTTCCTTTCCCTTGTTGTTAAATGCCTGGGAAACTTCCCTGCTACTAGATAATTTGCCACATCTATGTACCATGGCGTCTTGACTACTACAGAAAACAAATTCTCATCTAGAAATTGGTCATCCACTGTCAGTGGATCATTTATCTTCAAAACTCAAGATAGAAAATTAGCAACTAGCTTTTCCTTCCTCAGACGATCTTTAGTAATGATGTCAAACACTTGCAAGAGAAATAGCCAATGAGTCACTCGACCATTTGTGATAGGTTTGTTAACTAAATACAGAATGATAGAGTGATTAGTATACATAAAAACTTGGTAGCTAGTTATATAATGTCTAACTTTGTTTACGGCATAAATGACAGCTAAGAATACTTTTCCTATTATTGTATAATTGAGATCTACAACAGTAATATTTTTGCTAAAATAGTATATAGCATATGGTTTCTTGTCCTCCTCGTGGTCGAGGATAGCATCTATTGCTGCATCTGATGCATCCGTGGATATGTGAAAAGGAAACTCCCAGTTTGGTCCTCGTAATAGTGGTGTCATCAAGACTAGTTTATTTAAACCTATAAAATTTGTGTCACATTTGTTAGACCACTTGAAATCAACATTTCCAGTTAAGGCATATAAAGGCGCAACAATTTGTGAAAAGTTTTTAATTAACCTATGATAATAGCCTGCATATCCCAGGAAGCTACGTACCTACATTTGAGTACGGGGTGTAGGTAGTAAAATAATTACCTCTATTTTTTTTGGATCTACCTGTATCTGTTTTGCAGAAATATAAAGTCCCAACATTATGCCTTCGGTCATCATCATGTGACACTTGACATTTCTTAAACATAACCTGGTAGAAATGCATCGTTCTAAAACATTTTCTAATATTTGCAATGCTTGATCAAAGTCATCCCCATATGGAGTAAAGTAACCCATATATAACTCAAGTCCTTCACTTATTAGGTCAGAAAAAATCTTGAGTATAGCTCTTTAAAACATGGTTGGGGCATTGCATAAGCCAAATGGTAACACTCTATAAGCAAATGTACCCCAGGGATATGTGAATATTGTTTTTTCTTGATCTTTAGGGGTGATTTGTGTTGTGTGTGGAGCATGATTGTTTAGAGGTATTTGTTTCAGTTGGATGTATACCCCAGGAAGTTTGTACACCCCTCCACGCGGGGGGGTGCGAGGGGGACTTGTCCCACCCATGGGTGTTCGGGGGGGGCCGATCCCCCCGGGCTGGGAGGTCTGGGGGCCAGCGGTCCCCCGGCGGGGG
>APFE030356829.1:0-38297 GCA_000404065.3 Pinus taeda | reverse complement strand
AAGGAGATTCACAGCAAGAAAACACTCATGAAGCAAATGTGATAGGTGAGGTGTTACAAGATGCTTTGATTCTTTCTTTCGAAAATATTACTGATTCCTGGGTGGTAGATTCAGGGGCCTCATTTTATGCCACACCTAATAAGAAATACTTTCATGACTATGTTCAAGAAGATTTTGGACAAGTTCGTTTGGGTGATGATAAACCCTATAAAATTGTTGGAATGGGTAAGGTTCTTGTAAAACAGCAGAATGGGAACTAATGGCTACTAAAGGAGGTAAGACATGTTCCAGATCTAAAGAAAAATCTAATTTCAACAGCGCAGTTAGGCGGTGAAGGTTGTGTGACAACTTTCACAGATAAAGCTTGGAAGGTCACCAAAGGAGCCCTGGTAATAGAAAAAGGTGAAAAGGTTGGTACATTGTATTTATGCAATGGTATTTCTAACTTTGTTAATGCTTTAACTTCCAAAGGAGCAGATGTAGAATTATGGCATCATAGGCTTGGGCACATGAGTGAAAAGGGGATGCAGATTCTTCGCTCAAGGAATTTGTTTCCAGGTTTGAAGCATGTTGATTTGGACTTCTGTGAGCATTGTGTTTATGGAAAATAGAAGAGAGTCATATTTCTTAGAGTTGGGAAAGAAAGGAAGAGTGGAAAATTAGAGCTTGTGCATACAGATGTATGTGGACCTGCTCAGGTATCGTCTCTTGGTGGCTCTCGTTATTATGTTACTTTTATTGATGATGCAACTAGAAAAACCTGGATTTATTGTATTTGAAATAAATCTGATGTATTTGATACTTTCAAGAAATGGAAAGCTTTGGTTGAAAATGAGACAGGAGAAAGGTTGAAGTGTCTCAGATCAGACAATTGAGGTGAATATTGCAGCAAAAAATTTGATAGGTACTATTCTGAGAATGGAATTCGTAAAGAGAAGACAGTTCCAGGAACACCACAAGAAAATGGTGTGTCAGAAAGGATGAACATGACAAACATGGAGCATGCAAGGTGCATGAGATTGCATGCAGGATTGCCTTTACAATTTTGGGCAGATGTTATAGATATTGATGTTTATCTAATAAATAGAGGGCCTTCAAGTTCCTTGGATGGTGGTATTCCAGAGGAGGCATGGACAGGTAAAAAGGTAAATTACTCTTTTTTAAAGACTTTTGGTTGTGAAGCCTTTGTCCACATTAATAAAGAAAATAGAGCAAAGCTTGAGGCAAAATCAAAGAAATGTACCTTTATTGGATATGGTGTTAATAATTTTGGTTATCGCTTTTATGATTATGAAAAACATAAAATCATTAGGAGCAACGATGTCATATTCAATGAAAAGGTTTTGTATAAGGATTAGCAGCAGCCAAAGAAACAGGAAAAATAAAACAGAGAATACACAGTGCTTGACGAGATCACAGAAAAAGTGATGGTGCCTGAAAATCATAATGATCAATAGCTAGAACAACAGCCAAAACAACAACAAGCACTTCAAACACCTGAAAGTGGTGTTAGAAGATTTACTAGGATAAGTAGACCCCCTGAACGATACTCTCCTTCATTATATTGTGTATTTTTGACTGATTCTGGTGAACCAGAATGTTATTAAGAAGCAGTGCAGGTAGAAACCAGGAAGATGTGGGAGCAAGCCATGAAAGAAGAGATGGACTCCTTAGCACATAACCAGACTTGGGACTTAGTCAGGTTGCCTGCAGGTAAAACAATATTGCAAAATAAATGGGTTTATAAGCTAAAGGAAGAAGATGGAGGTAGAAAAAGGTACAAATCTAGACTTGTGGTGAAGGGGTTTGCACAGAAAAACAATATAGACTTTGATGAGATATTTTCTCCTGTTGTGAAAATGACTTCAATCAGAACTATTTTAAGTCTAGTAGCAGCTGAAGATTTGCATCTTGAGCAGTTAGATGTAACGACAACCTTTCTCCATGGGGATTTAGAGGAAGAGATATATATGCAGCAACCACAAGGATATGAGGTAAAAGGGAAGGAAAAACTAGTGTGCAGGTTGAAGAAGAGCTTGTATGGCTTAAAACAGGCTCCAAGGCAGTGGTATTTAAAATTTGACAGGTTCATGTTTGGACAAGGTTATACGAGATGTCACTCTGATCATTTTGTTTATCTCAAAAGGCAAAATGATGGCAGTTATATTATATTGTTATTGTATGTAGATGACATGCTTGTTGCAGCTTCTAACATGCAGGAAATAAATGTGCTCAAAAGGAAATTGGCAAACTCATTTGCAATGAAGGATTTGGGTGCTGCAAAACAAATCCTTGGTATGAGAATAACTAGAGTCAGGAAGAATCGTAAATTAACATTCTCTCTAAGTGAGTTTATAGAAAAGGTGTTGAAAAATTTTAATATGCAGAATGCAAAATTAGTTAGTATACCTTTGGCTAGCCATTTCAAATTAAATAAGGAGGTGTGTCCCAAGACTAAGGAAGAAATGGCTCATATGTCTAAAGTTCCATATGCATCAACAGTTGGAAGCTTAATGTATGCAATGGTCTGCACAAGACCTGATATTGCACATGCAGTGGGAGTTGTAAGAAGGTACATGAACAATCCAGGAAAGGAACATTGGATGGCAGTGAAATGGATTCTCAAATATTTGAAAGGTACCACAAATCAAGCATTATGCTTTGGTGGTTAAAACATTTCCCTACAGGGATATGTTGATGCAGATATGGCAGGTGACAGAGATAACAGGAGGAGCACTACAAGATATGTATTTACTGTTGGAGGAACAATTATCAGTTGGGTTTCAAAAATCCAAAGTGTTGTTGCACTTTCAACAACAGAAGCAGAGTATGTTGCTGCTACAGAGGGTAGTAAAGAAATGATGTGGTTACAAAGGTTTATGGGTGAATTGGGTAAGGAGCATGACAAGGACACGTTATACAGTGATAGCCAAAGTGCCATTCATCTTGCAAAGAACTCAGCATTTCATTCCAGGACTAAACACATACAGCTCAAGTAACATTTCATACGATCAGTGTTGGAAGATGGACAGTTGAAGCTGGAAAAGATACACACTAGCCATAATCCTGCAGATATGCTAACAAAAGTTGTAACCAGGGAGAAACTGAGAACATGCTCAGTTTCAATTGGTCTTCAAGGATGACGACGAAGATGAGAAACAACTAGGTCCAAAAGAGGAGTCATTATCTAGCAAATGAAGCAGCGGTGGAGTTGCTACAATCATTCTCCAAGTGGGAGATTGTTGTGTGTGGAGCATGATTGTTTAGAGGTCTTTGTTTCAGCTGGATGTATACTGTAGGAAGTTTGTACACCCCTCCATGTGGGGGGGTGTGGGGGGGACTTGTCCCCCCTCGCGGGGGTCTGGGGGGGCCGATCCCCTTGGTTGGGGGGTCCGGGGGCCAGCCGTCCCCCGGCAGGGGCTCGGGAGCAGTGCCCCCGAAGCTAAAAACATATGTAAATTTGCCTTGTAAAAGTATAGTAATTTCTAGTCAATCTGGGCCGCTCATTAGGCAGATGATTTGACTGTAGAACTTATGTTTAGTTTAGGGTTTTTTTCCCTAGAAGGCAATCCCTCTCTTTGTATGAGGGCATTGTATTTGAGGCTGTAATAGATGTGTATTATATGTGTTAGTGAGAAATGGAGAGGTGAGACTGTGAGAGAAAACAAAGGATATTACAGCAGATTTGCTATAGGTTGTGTCTCTTTGTTTTTCTGGATAATAGAAAGGAAGAACTAACTGTTCGAGGTGGACGTAGCCCAAACTGGGTGAACCACGTATATCTGTGTCTCTCTTGTTTCATGCATTTTCCGTGTTTATATTTCTACAATATTTTATGTGTTCCATTGCTCCATAATATATAATTTTCTAACAATTTGAATTTGATTGTAGCCGTTGAAGCCATCTAGAAAGGAAAATGATTGCTTCCCTACCAAAGTATCAAGGAACTAATCAATAAAGGGAAGAGGGAAGTGATCTTTTTGTGTTGCCTTATTCAATTCCTAGTAATCCACATAGATACACCACTTCCCATTTTTCTTTGGGACAACCACCAAAGGAGAAACCCATTTTCTATCCAAAATGGGATAAATGAAATTCACATCTAGCAACTTCTATAACTCTTCTTTCATAATGTCCTTGAGATGTGGATTCAATCTTCGTTGAGGTTGCTAGATAGGATGAGCATCCTTTCTGGTACAGATGTGATGTGTACACCGCTATGGTTCTATACCCTTCATGTCAAGATAATCCCAAGAAAAATCCCCTTTATATTTTTGCAGGACCTGAATGAGATTTTGTTGTTGATCACTATCCAGGCTACCATTAATGTTTAAAACTTTTCCTGGTTCAATTTCCACAAGCTTGTTGTTATGAAGAACAGTTATCTGGATGTACTGATCATTGGTATACTTCAAGGGATCTTCCAAGCCTTCATTATCCATAATTTATTTTAGAATTTGACACTTTACATTGCTCACAGTAGCTAGATGATTGATAAAGTTGTTGATAACATCACCTTCAGTCTGACGTTTGAATTCAAGTACCTCTGCTACTGTGAGTGGTGAATGGGTGCTTTTTTCTAGGTATGTTGGTGCCTGTTTACATATTTTACAATGGGTAGACTTGGTTTAGCAAGGGGATATAAAACAATATTTTTTACAGCATCCCCCTTTGCAATAGTCATGTTTCCCTCCCGACAGCCTATATATGCATCAATTGTTGTCAGCCAAGGTCGGCCCAATACCATAGGGTACCCATCCAATCGACTCTTCAGGTTTATAACAAGAAAATCAAATGGATATTCCCATGAATCAAGAGAAACTGTAATATCTTGTAAATTTCCTTCTGGCCTTACCACCGAATGATCAACAAGTTCTAGTAAGGTGGTGGTTGGTTCCAAGGCTATAGTGCCAAGTGCTTGACAGGTTTCTACTGTTAAAATGTTAATGGTTGCAACCAAATCAACTAGCGTATTCGGAAAAAAGTGGCCATATATTTGAACTATCACTATGGGATTCCCAAGACCTTCATACTTTATCAGATTTTCCCCTCCCAAGAGTAAATCAGATAAGGTTCCTACAACATGAATGGTGGGTGAAGTTTTTTCTTTCCTCACAGGCTTCTCTACACATAGCTCTCTAATTGTTTTAGCATATATGGGAATGTCCTGGATGGCATGGAGGAGAAGAATTTTTATACAAATATTTTTTAGTTCCCCTACAAGATTAGAATCTAGGTAAACAATTGGCTTAGGTATCATTAACCTTTCGGGGAATGGAAGAGAAGTAACTATGAGTTCCTCAGGATCTTTGTGTTGATCTATCTCTTCTCCTTGTTTTATTTCAATATCAATTACAGGTGGTGGTATATGTATAGGTGGTGTTTCGATCTCAGTTGATGGTTGATCCCTATTTTCCTTAGGGGTGATGATACGTCCTAACCTTAATCTTAGTTCATTACATTCTTTTTGTTCAATCTCATAGTCTGAGATTTCAACAATATGCACCAGCTGGACTAGTCTGTTATTAGGATTCGAACTCGGCTGGGCTAGTAGTTGAGGGCACAAAAGGGGCTGAGGATTTTGCTGTAATGGATAAGGAGATGAAAATGTAGGTTGAGGTTGAGGACCTGTCACCATAGGAGTATTAGATATTCCCAAAGGTCACTGCCAATTTGTAGACTTGTTTAGATTTTAAGAAGTGGAGGCAGGCCACTTGGATTGATAGGGATTACCTTGCCAAATAGTAATAAAAGGAGAATTTGGCCAACCATTACTCGAAAACGATTCAGTTGACCACAATGTCATAGGGAATGGTTGAGGTTTCCAATTCGAGTAAGGCGACTAGCCTTTCCATGCTGGCCCAGGGTTATGTCGCTGATTAAACTTTGAAGAAGGAAAGAATTGGGATGCATCTTGTGACATACCTATAGGTTTGGCCTACCACTGTCGATGCTCGTTCATTAGATACACTGACTTTGTCTCTTCTTCTGCTTCCTTGAACACTTCTTTCAACCCTGGGAGTGATGGACATTCTTCAGTAGTGTGGTCCTTGGTACAGATGGCGCATGTTTGAACCATGTCTAATGGACACTCTCGTTGATTTTGCTTCTTTCGACAGCGTGGGAAACAAATGGCCAAGTTTTTTGCTGCTAAGGCTTGTTTTGATTTAGCGTGTAGGACATCCAACTGCATCGTGAGGGTGCCCAGGATGTCCATCTTGAAATCTTCTAGGAGGTTAGCAATTTCCATTCATGTTACGCCTCAATTGTGGGGTTTGTTTCCCTTGCTCATGGGATCTTGACTTCCTACTCCTCTGCGTATGCTTCCTCGTGAGCACTTGATACATAAGCGAATGATTTCATCATAATATTCTTGAGAATTATCCCCTTTCCCCATAATAGTATCTATCCACTCTTATTTCGTTCCTTTAATTAAGATAGCTCTTAGGACTTATTTTGGTAAGGTGGTGTGTGGAGATCTTTTCAAGCTATAAGGAAACTATTCGGTGTATTCTTCTGGAGTTTCATTATCCTTTGTAGCCATCTTAAAGATTTCATCTTTCAGCTCCCTAATCTTGCAAACATCCTAGTATCTTGTGAGGAAGGAAGTCTTCATACTATCCAAAGAATTAAGAGTAAGTCTACCCAGACCCATGAACCATCTTAAAGTTGCTCCTTTCAGAGTAGAAGGGAACAATTTTAGCTTTTGAGGGTGAGTGGTGTAGTCATACCCTCTGGAGAGTACATCAAATTCAAATACGAAGGCATCAGGATCCTCTGTGTTCATCACATGAAACGGGATGCTCCTCAAGGGAATAGACTTCATGTGGGCGTTGGCTACATGGTCGACTATGTGGTATTCCAATGTTGAGGTTTGACCTTGAGGTGGTTGATTTGCCTTTTTGTCAAAGATATGCCAATATCCTTCAGGGATTTCAAGGGGTGCTTTTTGAGTACGCAGAGGATTAGCAATTTGGGTTGGCTTTATGGCACTGCCTAGATCTAGGATCACAGGAAACCCATGTTCTAACAACTGAGCTCCTACCTTAGCAGTTCCACTAGTTTCTCCCTCTCCTTCTCTTAACTTAAACGACTTTCCCTCTTGTAGAGGATCAGAATGTAAATTTTTTGTAACCTAAAGATTGTGCTCAGATCATCCAATTTGGCTTTGAATCTCAACGTAAGCTATATATGGTGAGCCTACTACCTGAGGGATTACAGTAGGAATTTTCCAGATACAACCTGGAATGCTACTGATGCTCAAGACTCTGATTTTCTTACAATTTCATCTATAAAGGTCATTCTCGCAAGGTTCACTGATCCGTTGGGTTTTGTGGATTTAGGTGGGGGGTTCTAATCATTTTCTATCATTCTATTCCTATTCATTCATAAAAACCTATTCCTATTTAACCTTTAAGCTTTTCCTAAAAATTGGTCTGGTAAGCAAGCACTTTACTTGCTTGGTACGCAGGTTCTTACCTCCCGTTTTTAAACCCAATTCTTTTGCAGCAAGATACAAAGGAAATCACTTTGAAACACTCTCCCCAACAACGGTGCCAAAATGTTGGTGCACTAAGATGTCTTTTTTATATGAAATATTAATACATTACCCAAGGAAATTCTTTTTATTTCAAGAGTGTCAACACTATAAATGTAGTGAATTCAGATGCTAACTAATAATAAATCGTTGCAATTGCTAATGACTATCTTTTCAAACTCAAACCAAACAATTCTGAAAGAAGTAGCTGTGAAATAAATTCATAACATAATTTGCAATTCTAGTTAACCTATCATGAAAGGAAATGAATCTGAATACAATTATAAAGAATCACACTTAGCAGCCTTAACTGGAATTGATACTAACTGACTCAACTATCAAAGATACTATGGCAATTGAACAACAAATGATAATTGAATAGAAAATCCCAATTGAAAAACAACTGATAATTGAACATCAAATGATAATAGAACAAATGATATATGAACAACAAATAACTATATTGCAGAAAGTGATCAATTCTATCTTTGAAATCTATAATAACATTACCTCGAATGAATCAATGATCTAATGATAGAACTAACTTAACCAATCCAACCAAATGAATTACTCATATATAACACATGGCTAAATCTGAATCTCGAATCAACAACAAAAGCAAATCAAATCAACAATCCCCACGATAATGAAAATGATATTAACCTAACATTAACAAACAATAAATAATAAAATAGAAAAGATTATAGGATAGGCGAAGTAGTAGATATTCTCTTGACTGGGCCCAGAGTCACCAAAAGTCTCCACTATGAGATACTCAAAATAATGGGGTAGAGCTCATGTATTGGATTTTTTCCATGTGCTAAATGTGTTTGTCCCAACCATCTTTTGCATTGTTTGGTACATTTTCCTGTTGAATTTGGCCAATTATGATTTTACTTTACTTTTAAGCTCCATCAACCGATGTGGCATCATTCTAGGCCCAAACCAAGGTCAGGATAAAGAGAGGGGGAAGGTTAACCCTATGTGGACCCAGTAGAGGAATATGGACCCAAGTGGGAGAAATGATGAATGGTGTTATAATGAGTGGAAGGGGAGTGATATATGTGGATTAGGGAGTTAGACCGCAAAACCAAAATCATGGTTTCCCATGTAGTACCATCCCTGGAGCCCAAAGGTCGGTAAAAGATGTCATACAGGACTAGGGTCCAAGGTTAACATCCAAAAGAGGTCTAGGAGACAAGAGCACAGACCTAGCCCACTCTTTCTGTCGAATGAACCCATTAATCCATGCCTAGAAGTATCCATGATAAGAAAGTTGCAATACTCAATTACCAAATGACAGGTCATACATTTAGGTCTGGGAAGCCCACCTTCAAACATATGATCATGACATATGGGTGAGGGACCACATGGCTGGCTCAGGTGGTGGAGAAAAGGAAAAATGAGCTACTTGGTGGTTGCAAGGGGTTGTTAGCTGCCGGTTGAGGACCAACTTGAAGAATTTTTTTCTCCTAGGGTTATCACCCACAAAATGGTGGGTATCATGGCCTAAGGGTTCTAGCATAGATGATGCTAGAATTATTGGAATTCATGAAGGAAGATTGTATAGACTCTTGGGTCGACTAGCACAAGCTTTAGTACATGATGAAATAAATCCACATGAACTATGGCATAACAAATATGGTCACTTTCATTATAGACTGTTTCCTACTTTAAGTCAAATGGTATTTGGTGTGCTCGAATTGAAGATAGAACATGAAGGTGTATGTGAAGTTTGTGCACTTGGAAAGAATATCAAGAAGTAATTTCCAAGCAGTGATAGTAGATCCAAAGAAATATTGGATCTAATTCATTATGACATATGTGGTCCTATTTAGTGAAAACAGTTGGAGGATCTTTATACTATGTAGCTTTTGTTGATGAATTCTCTCATAAGATGTGGATCTATCTCATGAAGACCAAGCATGAAGTATTCGCCAAATTTCAAGAATTCAAGGCTGAAGTAGAGAACTTGACAGGGAAGAAGATCAATATTTTAATATTTTACAATGGAGGAGAATACACCTCGAAGTAACTTTTTTCATTATGTAAGGAAGTCAAGATTAAGAGGGAGATGATTTTCCCCTAGAATCCTCAACAGAATGTAGTGACAGAAAGAAAGAATGGGTCCATTGAAGAATATGTCTATTCTATGATGCATATCAAGATTTTCCAATGTTCTTGTGGGGAGAATCATTCTTAAAAACTGTATATATTGAAAATATAAGTCCTCATTTTATTCTAGAAGATATGACTCTTGAAGAAGCATTCACTAGAAAGAAACCAAAGGTTGGACATTTCAGAATATTTGGCTACCTAATTTACATCCATGTTCCTAAGGATAAGAGGAAGAAGATAGAACTTTTAGGAAAGAAAAGAATATTTGTTGGTTACAATGAATCATCAAAGTCTTAAAGAATCTACATTCCTAAGAAGTGATGAGTTGAGGTCATTCAAGACGCTACCTTTGATGAGAAGGTTGCATATTGGAGGTCTAAATATTTTTTTATAGACTCTAACGATGAACAAAATCATAAGGCCTCTAAGGAATAAAGTTCAAGTTCTATAGAACATCTTAAGGAGCCGGAAGGGCCTTGTGAATGTGTAGAATCCATTTTTTTTTCCCGAGATAAAAAGGAGACCAACATGGCTTAGATCTACCATAGAATAAGTACAAGGACATGCAACTTAACATGGAGCGTATAGATAAAGTAAGAAACCTAAAAGGTTCTCTAGTTATGAAACTCTTATGACTAACCTTATTGATGTAGAACCTTCCACTTATTGTTATAGACATTTTTGGGCACTTCAACCCCAATCATAAATGTCCATAAACTGAGGGCTCTTAAGTCCCTAAAAGTGTTGCTTCACTGCCTAAAGGAACAAGGTCAACTAATTACATCATCTCCTAGAAGTTCTCCACTGAAAACTACTCATAAATGGTCAAAACTGGACCATACTAAAAGCTCAATGTAGAGGGTGCGATGCATATCACCATCTCAGTGTACAAGGTGCGATGCATACTGATTTTCTCCTCTGTAGGGTGCGATGGTCGGGAATGGACAAATGGTAGGGAAAAAAATGCGAGGTGGAAGATCATGGAATCTTCCAGAAGCTTCCCCTTTGACACTTGCCTCTCTATTTTCGACTAGGGATGAGTAAGAGATCATCATTGTCCAAGTGGAAGCAGGAACTATCAGAGAGAAGACACTAATCAAGATCCCAGAAGATGACTCACCTCTCTGTAATCATCTATATATGGATCCCTCATCACAGAGATCCAGGGGCTGGAATTTGTATCTTATAGAGAAGTGTTGTTGGTTTTCCGGTGTACATTCATAGTGTTGGGTGATCTAAGATTTGCTTGAGGTGAAGAAAGGCTTGCTAGCTGGAGGATGATGCTGGGTCAGAGCACGTGATTGTAATCCTCTTGCTACTTTTCATCTTAATAAAGCTATTCTTGTTTCCTTCCATATTCTTGTGTACTTGTTTATATATGCATGTATATGGTTAATACACATCTGATCCTGTATTTTTTATGAATTTAGATCCTTGTTTCTTGGATAGTAGTATGTTGCTGTGATTCCATAGGTTCTTTTGAAGCTGGGCAGACAAAGAAGAAGTTGTGAAGCTTTATCAAGAAGGAGAGGAAATCAAACGCAAGACTCAGGTTGGTCTTCTTGGTTCTCCTCTCGTCTACTTTCATAAAAGGAAACAATAGTAGACTTTGATTGTTTGTTTCTAAGATAGCCACCCATATTAGTGGGAATAGAAGCATCCGAGTTGACACTATTCCCGGATAACAATGATCCTCATGTATGATACTCTCTGCCATTGAAAGTTGGCTCATGGTGTTTGTATTTTTTGGTGTGATCTCTGTCAAATAATCCTATATAAGAAAGAAAAAGTTTTTTCGATTAGATAATGTAAAAGTTAAAAAACAAAGATTCATAATTAAACTTATGACATAAAAAAATCACTTTAAAATATGGTTATTACCTGATATCTCTAAAGGTGTTGATTGAAAATATTGATCCTATCTTTAATCTCAAAACTACATATTTTAACAAAAGAAAAGTTTTTTAATTGCCTATACAAATAATCAGTCTCACATGAATTTATTTCAATTATTTAAACTAATAATCTCCTACCTTCTTTTCAAACCTTACCAATATTTCTGAAATATATCTTCAACAAAAGAAAACATTTTATTATGCTTTCATAAACATTCCTGGAAGTGATTCTTGGACTCAAAAACACCCATTGAAATTAAGTGGGGAATGTTAGATACATAATACTCGGATTTGTTATTGTTGTACATAATTCGTAGGTACATGAAATGAACAGTCTTAAGAAAGAACAATATTACCTTGTGGAATGTGGAAAAAGTAGCCTATTCCTTTTGTATATATGCATGCTTTGAGTTATTGAATATCACAAATATGTGGATTTATTCCTCTTCCTATCTTGATTTTCTTAGAATCTATGACACATACATTTCTATATGCCCTAGTGGTTGTAACACCTAATTGTATCATCACTTTCAAAGGAATGACATGAGTTGTTACTCCTAAATCTAGCATATAGTTGTTTCTTCTCTCAGCTTGACTGCCTTGTATTCTTGTTAAATTAATATCTTCACAAGATCAAAAGATTGCAATTCACTCAAAAGTGTCATTTCAATTCAGGTATTGTAAAACCTAGAATTAGTAGGTATTGGAATGTACAAATTAAATTTCTTCCTAGCGCAAGCAAGTTCACAAAGCTTCCAATGTATTAGATACAAAATTTCTTTGATGCATAATATAAAATCATAAATGATTTTAATGCTTGCAGTATTTCTGTTTTGGTATTTGTTTCATGATAAGAACACAAACAAGGTCATTCTAATTTTTTCAAATGGAATAATCACAACTTTTTATTAAGATAGTAAAAGGTTACATGTTCACATGCCATGAGGCATTCAACCTGTCAGTAAAAAATGGGGTACTCAAAAAATCGGGCTCTAAATAAACAAGTACAACCATTTATCATTTGATCTCTTTATTTTTTTTAGTTATTTCGCAAAGACATATTGACCTTTCCCTTCAACTATTATGGGCTATGTATGCCTTGCTCCCGACATGGTCATACATCTATGCTGATCTAATGGGGATGTAGCATCAATTGCAATAATAAAGAAATGTTAAATTCATATTAATAGTTATTATTATTACAAGTGTTTTATTAGTAAAAAGAATAGTAAAGTGTACCTACATCGGTGCTAGAGGGATGAAAAATACTTTTTGACGGGGCCTCTACTCCGACCTCATCCTATACATGCTCTCGAGTAGAAACAAGAAAGGTTATAATTAATACACCATTTTCATTTTAAATAATTTTAATTGTAATCCATATATATTTTTTATTTTATAATAGATGAAATACCTCGAGTGCCGAGCTAAACATCAGTTTCAAGAAGCACTCCACTATCATTAGCCTCATGTGTTATATCTACATTGCTTGCCTTCTTTTTACAATCAAGCACAATACTTTATGGCCAAAAATAATAACCAATAGATTGTACAAGGAATAATTTATAAATGCTCTTCATTGCTTTTATTTACCTTAGTGTTAGGTTGGGTGCCAGAAGACTGTGAACACACCAAGCTTGTCCTACGTTCAACCACGACTTGGTAGACATGCTTGAAAGAAAGATTGAGGTCTTCCTCTATGGGAGCCTCTTTTAATTGTGACCCCTGCAATTTTGCATGAGAACATGAATTTTCTTCTTCTTTGATATTAAATTAAAATTGTTAATAATTTTTAATTTGGATGCAATTTTTTTTTTATATACTTATGATTTTTGCAGTCAGTTTTGAGTAACCACACAAGCCAAGATGATGTTGCCCAAGTTTATATATTCTATACTTAATTAGATGTCGCAATGATGATAAAGAATCATAATTACATTATTAAAATTGCCTCATACCTTCCTGGTCCATGTGGTGTCTTCCCTTATTTTGAAGTGCCTTATTGTTTGGATCTACCATGAGGGCTTTCAACTCCATCTCTAGAATCCTTGGAGGGAGCTCACAACCTGGTCCTTTCCAAATGACACCTATACTAGTCCCGCAAATGTTTTAAATGCAATCCTCCCTTCGAGGTATTTCCAGTTTTGTTGAAGACACCCTCACTGAGTAGTCCAACCATCATATTTATAAGTTCATCATTCAACTTGGAACTTTGGGATTTTCCAGTTGTGAAAATGGCGGGCCCAAATATTTGCAAGGTTAGGTTGTACAAATGCCTATAGAATACATCGTTTCCTGCAAAACATCATTAGTGTTAGTTTAAAACAATAAAAAACTATACGTTAATTTTAATTAGATTGCACTTAATATTTAAAACACTTCTTAAATACCTGGAAGTTTCTCTAATTTTATGGGGACATGGTCATCATATACAAAAAATGTAATTGGTAGTGTTCTCGTGCTAGTGACATGGGAAGATCTAGGAAATCTCACTTCAAATTGTGTGACGAGATCATGCTCTGCATCCACAACATCATGTGTAGATCATGTCATATGTTGTTCAAGGGATGCAGATCCTGACATGTGTGGTTCAACGGTTGTATCAGTCTCAGTGACTGGTGCACCACTCATAGTTGGAGCATCGACGGTGCTACCAACACCACCCACCATAGTCGCAACATGAGTGTCGTACTCACTCAAAAACTCCTATAAAATGAAGAGTTTTTTTTTTTTATAAATGATGAGATAATTAAAATCATAAATAAATAAATGAGATAATTAAATGAGTTTCTCACCCCATAGTGACGAATTTGGTCCATCAAGGTTTTGATTTTGCCTCTTATCTCTTATGTCTGTGACTTAATCAAAATTAAAGAATTGAGTTTTTTGTTTGATTTAATTTGAAGCTTATTTATTGTTTGGATCAGATTTGTCGAAAAAAAATTGCTTCTTCAGTAAGCACTTCCTCAGGAGCATCTATGGACTACTCTAAGGCTAGTGCCTTCCCCTTGTCACTCTATTTATCAAATAAGTGTAATTTATAATTTTATTCCACCATCCTTAGCTATAAACGTTCAAATATTTGAATTTGATGAAACATTTTAGATCAATAAAAATTTCCATTTTTACATAAGATGGGAATTTTAGCCAGTTAATACTTGCTCATAAATATTACGATATATTGAAAGTTCATAATGACACATTAAAAAAACAAATCAAGTAATTCATCCATAATTATTCATCATTATATTAATAAGAAAACCACTACTGACATATGTCCAAATTTAGATAGAAAATTCACGTTATATCTTGGGCACTTGTATCAAAGAAAGAAAATTTATTTTTATATGGAAGTCTAGGGTTACCTCAAGTGCGAAATTGTAGTAAGTGCTACAGGTTGTCTTAGAAAGGACGAAAGGCTAGAAGAGCCCTAAAGAGCATGTAACATATTGATTTAGTATTGCATCATGGATTGAAGCATATGATAGTAGCATGTTTAAAAGTCTACTTGGTTGAGTTGCTTGAAATCATCTAGACTTTTAAGAATAAAAATATTGGGGACCATTTTTCATAAACATTCATTGTTGCAATGTGGCAACAAGAATATTCCAATTTAATTTGTCCTCGAATTAAATTGTGAATTAAAATCGAATTTAGTATTAACAGCCACTCGGAAATAATTGATTAATTCATTTTGAATTAATTAGTTGGAGAAATTCAAGTTAGAAGTCTTTGTGAAGTCATGCAAGAGTTATCCCTTAAATTAAGGAGATAAGCCTTAAATTAAGGAGATAAGATTGAGTTATATTTGAGTTGTAATTAGTTAACTCAGTTTAATGAGTTAAGTCCAGTTAAATTAGTTCCAAACTGTTTGAGGAATTAATAGAGAGTTAACAATCAGTTGATGCATGCATGCACTCAACTAGTGTACTCCAGTTAACTTAAGATTTCCTCATCAGAAACTCATGCATGTCTATTCTAAGAAATACCCAGTTGAGATTAAAGACAAGGATAGTGTACTATCAGTTGCATGTGTTTTCTTATAAAGAAAACTCATGCATGCAGTCAAGGAATCATTCCTTGAGGTTGCATAGTTCTGACAATGTGTGAGATAGTGTTCTACTTGGTTGAAGGTGAATCATACCAGAGGAACAGTGCAAGGAAATAGGAGCTTGGAGGGCAGAGAGGAAGGATTGGGAGAAGCCAAGATTTCCTGTGAGCATCTGTGAGGATTGTACTCAGAGCTGGCTAGCTATGAGAGCTAAGGCTTTATATAATTCCTATGTATTTCCACCTTGTATGATAATATAGATAGTGGGGTTTTTAGTTGAGGCTTTCCCCAAAGTATTTTCATGTGTATTGTGCATTGATTCTTATTCTTCTGGTTATATTATTTAGCTTGATCTTTAAGCTTCTGTAAATTGATAATAGAAGTAGGCTATAGTATTATGCTTTGATTTATATTGCATTATCAGGTTAACCTGCACCAGATCTTCTACATTCATCAATACATTGTCTAACATTATGTTATAGGAAGTGTATTTGCTAATATGGATAATCGTGATCTTGTAAGAGTCATCATCTTGGAAGGCTCTTAGAAGAGGCACTATGACAGTATCAATATATATTCCATATTATATAAAAACAATACTTCGAAAAGGATGAAGGAATGCATTTGGTCAAGTTGCAAGCTCATTGTAGGTTACAAAAGATTAGATTATTGTGTGAAAGATTAAGAATGCATGTCTAAAGTAACTTTTGGAATATAGGATTCATATAATCCTATAAGGAAGGTTGGTCATATGCATAGTGAATGTTTCATTTAGTTATATGATGCCTAAAAAGATGAATATGACTTACTCTAGAATGGATAAAATGCTAAGACTTTCTCGCTAAAATGAATCTCATGGTTATATTATTTTATGTAATATTATATTGATGTTTACTTGTTGCAAGGTCCGTGGAATTTGACCATGACGTATTAAAACGTTTCCTTAACTTATAAGATGTGTGACAATATATTGTAGTACATGACAATCATAAGATATAATAGGCATTGCTTACAGGTTGGGTACAACAAAATACATATCACCCCCATAATAAAAATGTTTGTCTCTATTCGATTCAAATTGTAATCAATGAGAAAATCTTCCCCTGCAACTAATAATTTTATGGCACATATGAATACATAGTTTCCTTCACACCCCTCGAATATGCAATTGGTATTGGGTGTGGAGCCTGATTATCTTCTTGATTTAGAGGTCTTGTTTTAGCCACATTGGAACCCAGCTCCTAACTAGGAAGAAATGTTGTCTGTAGGATCATCGTTTGTTGAGTTGTGTTATATTCTTTCCATGACTAGCCTGCGTATTTAACCAGAGGGTTAGAGGGGGAGCAGAGCCCCCCTTCGTTGTGCTGATTGTGCAAATGGGGGGTCACAGGGGGGGTGGTACCCCACCCTGTCCGGGGCTTTTGAGGGGTCTAAGGCAACGTCTCAGGGAAATTTTTTTGGACCCTATATTAGGTTGGGCAGACCTACCTATGGTTTTGTGCATGGTTTTCACACATGGTTTTGGACACAATGGTTTTTGGTCCATGGTTTTGAACACGATGTTTTTCGTTCCATGGTATGGGATGATTCGACATGTATAAATATGTATTATAACAGGAAAGGAACATAATGAAAAATTAATTTGGTAGTCTCGGTTTTGGGATCCAGGGGAAAATCTCTGTGTATATGTGTTATATGTGTTATTCACTTGCATTGTTTATTTTCTGTGTTTTAGAATTTGTATGCGGGCAATTTCTGTACGGGGTTAAAACCTACATTTGGTATCGGAGTTGTTTTAGCTTCAAGGGGATGTCTTTCTTGTGGAGGGGTTTCACTTGGGCCTGTGGTAGACCCTATTTAGTGGGAGATCTGCAGGATTGATTCTAGTGGTGAAAGAAGATGATGAGCAGTGGAAAGATAGAGATCGAGAAATTTAATGTTCATAGTTTTGAGTTATGGAAACTCAAGATGGAGGATCTGTTGGCAAAGATTAGTGGATCATGGTAGATCAGGGTACTAAACCAACGGCCCGAGTGTCCGATGAAGAATGGAAGAAGTTGGATCAAAAGGCAAAGAGAACAATACAATTTTGTGTCTCAGATTCAGTATTGTTGAATATATCAGGGGAAGCTATGACTAAGGCTTTGTGGGACAAGTTAGGGAATTTGTACCAATCTAAGTCTCTGGTGAATAAATTGTTCCTACAAAAAAAGTTGTATAACCTGAGCATGAAAGATGGAGACTCGATGATAGAGCATCTGAACGCATTAATACTGTGGTAAGTCAATTATTATCTATTGATATTAAAATTTCAAATGAAGGTAAGTTCATCATTTTGTTGTGTTCTCTACCAGATTCGTGGGATAGTTTGGTTATTGCAATAGGTAGCAATGCAACTACCTTGCAATTTGATGAAATAGTCTCATCCTTGATGACGGAGGAGATGAGATGGAAAAATATGGAGAGATAGAATGGTGATGCCTTGTCTGTACGAGGATGGTCCCAGAACATAAAAAAAATAATTCATCGAGTGGGAGATATAAATCTCCAGGAAAACCTATAAAGGTAGTTTGCTGGAAATGCAGAAAGGAAGGGCACTACAAAAGGGACTGTAAATCTAAAGCTCCTGACAAAGGAAAGGGATCTAATGATGCTCCTTCTGTAGAGGAAAAAACCACCTCAGATGAAGGTGGGGATGTATACTTGGCTTCTTCAAGTACACATGTAGATCATAAGGCATGGTTGATTGACTCATGTGCATCCTTTCACTTCACTCCCTATAGATAGTGGTTCTGTGAGTATGAGAAATGCGATGGTGGTGATGTCTTCTTAGGGGATGATAGGAAGGCTAGAATAGTTGGTCGCGGAAAAGTAAAGTTGAAGTTGCAAGGTGGAAGGGTTAGAACACTTCTGGGTGTTATGCATATTCCTGCATTGGCCAGAAATATGATTTCTGTAAGCAAGCTGGATGATGCAGGTGTAAAAACAATGTTCAAGAAGGATACCTGCAAGATGGTTTAGGGAGCACTGGTATTGATGTGGGGAGTTCATATTGGAACTCTTTACAAGCTACAAGGTAGCATTGTTGTTGATGGGTGCAACAGTTCTGTGGTTCCTAAAAGTGGAGAAGAAAATCTAGTGTTCTCTAGAGAGAAGACCATGTTGTGGCATCAAAGGCTTGGACATATTGGAGAGAAGGTCCTTCAGATGCTTCATGGTAAAGGTATGGTAGATGGTATGAGTAATAGCTCTTTTGTATTTTGATTTCTATGAAAATTGTGCATATGGGAAGCAGAATCGGGTAAGTTTCCCCTCTCGTGGTAAGAGGGCGAAACAGATATTAGAGCTGGTGCACAGTGATATGTTTGAACCTATGAAGGTTCCATCACTGGGTAAGTCTATGTATTATGTATTATTTATAGATTACTTTTCAAGGAATACATGGATATATTTCCTTAAGAATAAATCTAAAGTCTTTGATAGGTTTAAAGAATTTGAGGCTCTGGTTGAAAACCAGACAGAGAAGAAGATAAAGGTGCTAAGGACAGATAATAGTGGAGAGTTTTGCAGTAAGGAATTTGAAGAATTTTGTATGAAGTGTGTTATAGCACGACAGAAGACTACTCCATATATAGAAATAATGAACAAGACATTGGTGGAAAGGGAAAGAAACATGCTTAGTGGTGCCGGGTTAGGACAAGAATTCTAGGTAGAGGCGGTGGAGACAACATGTTACTTGATCAACAGATCACCTTCATCAGCGTTGGAGGATAAGACTCCACAAGAGGTATGGACTGATGAGAAACCCTCTCTTTCACATCTGAGGATATTTGGATGTGATGCATATGTACATGTTCCAATGGAGAAAAGAACCAAGTTGGATAGTAAATCTGAAAAGTGCATCTTTATTGGGTATAAGGATGGTTTAAAGGGTTATAAGCTTTGGAACCTAGTAACAAGGAAGGTTGTGTACAACTGAGATGTGGTGTTCAGAGAGGTGAAAGATGTTATTAAACATGAAGTCCCATTAAAGGAACCTGAAAAGATAGAGTTTGAGCTTAAGAAGAATCAAACTCTACAACAGAAGAGGAATTAGAAGATGAAGAGCCACAAACTCCAGGTGTGAGAAGAGCAGTTCGAGAAAGAAGGCAGCTAGAAAGGTATAGACCATCTACTTTCTGTTTAAATTTTTCTTTATCTATTACTGATGATGATCCCAAAATTGTGAAGGAACCAGTAGATTCAGAGGATGGAAAACTCTGGAAGCAGACCATCGTTGATGAAATGGCATCTTTACACAAAAATGAGGCATGGGATGTGGTGGAGTTTCCAGCTAGAAGGAAACCCATTGGTAGCAAATGGATGTTCAAGAAGAAGACAAATGTAGAAGGAAAGGTGGAGAAATAAAAAGCTCGGTTGGTAGCAAAAGTTTATTTCCAGATGGATGTGAAGACAACATTTCTTCATAGGGATCTGGAAAAGGAGATCTACATGAAGCAACCTGAAGACTTTGCGGTGAAGGGTAAGAAAGAATTAGTATGCAAGTTAAAGAAGTCTTTGTATGGGTTAAAAAAGTCACCAAGGATGTGGTATCAGAAATTTGATACATTTATACGGGGACTTGGCTTCACCAAAAGAAAAGCAAATCACTCTGTGTATTTTAAATTAATTGGTGACCGTGTTATTTATCTAGTCTTGTATGTGGATGATATGTTGTTGGTTGGAAATGACAAAGAAATTATCCAGGATTTGAAGACCCAATTGTCGTCCAAATTCGACATGAAAGATCTTGGTGCTGCAAAATATATTTTAGGCATGGAAATTAAAAGAGATCGGGCAAAGAGGAAGCTCTAGTTAAACGAAAGGAAGTATGTCGAGACAATATTGCAAAGGTTTAATATGCAGGATAGTAAACTGGTGAAGGTTCCTATTCCTGTAGGTGTGAAGTTATCAACTAAACAGTGTCCTAAGACACAAGAAGAGGAAGAGGACATGTCCCATGTTCCATATGCAAGTGCAGTTAGTAGCTTGATGTATGCAATGGTCTGTACTAGACTAGACATTGCACATGCCATGGGAGTATTGAGCAGGTTTACGTCAAAACCAGGAAAGGAGCATTGGACAGTAGTGAAGCGGGTTTTCAGGTATTTGCGTGGCACTAGTGATTATGGTTTGTACTACCAAGGAAGACCAAGATTGGACATGTAGTTGGATATTCATGGGTTTGTTGATGCAGACTGGGTTGGAGATCTGGATCAGAGAAGATCTACAAGTGGGTATGTGTTTAACCTACTAGGAGGTACAATCAATTGGATGAGTAAGAAACAATTTGTAGTGACATTATCAACTACAGGGGCAGAATACATGGCAGCCACGCATGCAAGCAAGGAAGCAGTTTGGTTGCAGAGATTGTGTTCAAGTATGGAGTCAGTATAGGGAGCTATAAGGATAGACTGTGGCAACCAAAGTGCAATTTTCTTGGCAAAGAATCATGCTTATCAATCAAAGACAAAACAAGTTGATGTTCAGTATCACTTTGTGAGAGATATGATAGAAGACAAAAAGGTGTTGCTAGTAAAGGTGGACACTTTGAAGAATACTGTAGATGCATTGACAAAATATGTGAGGAATTTAGACTTCTGTGATCCATAATCTTGTTTG
The DNA here is from genome assembly GCA_000404065.3 of Pinus taeda. Lineage (NCBI taxonomy): Eukaryota > Viridiplantae > Streptophyta > Pinopsida > Pinales > Pinaceae > Pinus > Pinus taeda. Next base: position 17,035 of record APFE030356829.1, on the reverse strand, counting down.
AGAGAATAATTTCGGCAAAATCACATAACAAATCATTTTTCGACGCGTTTCGAACCAACCAATGTGGTTCATTATCAGGACAAGTTGAAGATCCGATCTAAGCAATGCGTTAAATAGGGACAACAGGCCATTCCAACAGTTAACTTTGACTGATAAATGGTTAAACATGACCTCTAACAGCTAGGTCTGACCAGGTCCAAGGCGAGGGACCTAAATCTTATTTAATAATTCTATATAATTATTATTATATATAATATCAATTGCATAATATTAATTGTTAATGTTAACCCTATTATTATTTATTTATCATTATATAATATTAATAAATATTATTTAATAATAATTAAAAATATAATGGTAAATCTAATTACTATATACCCATCATTTAACCCTAGAACCTAAAATAATTATTATTTTATTTATATTTATTTATTCATTTATTTACTAAATATTAATATTAATAAATTCTTTTATTTACCATATGAAAATATTTTTATTAATAATATATTAAATATACCAATATATTAATATCAATAAGTATTATTTATTTAAATAAAAATGGTAAATATTGTTATTACTAATGTGTATATATTTATTTAATATTGTTTATTTAAATATTATTATTATATACTCATTATTTTATTACAAAGGTCAAATTTAACCCAAGATCTTAAAATTAATTATTATTTTATGAAAATATTTTTATTTATTAAAAAGTAATTAATTATTTATGTAAATAATTTTTTAATAATTATTTATTAATATTGATATTATTAGATCTTAGTAATATATCTTCTATAATATTATGCATTTACCATACGAATAAAAGTTTTTATGATCATATTCAATTAATATATTAACTTTACCATAATATTAATATTAATAAGTAATACTTATTTAAATTATTCGAATAAAAATGATGTTGAATATATATACCCATAATTTCATCAAATTAAAATTTAAGCCTAGAACTCAATAAAACCTAAGAAGCTATTATTTCTATTTTATATACGAATTTAATATTATTAATATTAAAATTTACCATTATGCTAAACTAATGAAACTATAAACTATTATCATGATATTAGGATAAAGGGAAATGATCTTATCATTAATATCAATTCTCTCGCTAATATTATTATTGCTAGGGCTGATGACGAATTATTTATAATTGATTAGCTATAACATTATCATAAGGAAAAAAAATTATTTTCTAGGAAAAGGGGTTAAAGATTTAATTAAAAATCCACAGCGGATTAAGGGAGGATAAAGGATAATGCGAGACAAAAGAGAAGCAAGAATGAGGAGGCTAGGAAGATAGTGCTGGGATCCAGCAGCTACTAATCTTCCATCCATCATCCCTATTAAGATTATTAGGCCTTTTTTTCGATTTCAAGGGCCTCTCTAAACTTTCGATGGTGAAACTACGCGACCTTTGCAATAACTTGAGCCTCTTCAATACAGACATGATGTTTAGTCTTCTCGGCATGTTCTGCAAGGGCCGAAGACTTGGCCCTTCCATTCCTTAAGTCAGCCGAATGATCATTAATCCTTTGATTAATAGAGCGACTGGTCTCACCAATGTATGGTGTCCCACAGGAACAGGGAATGACATAGACGCCCTTCATGTCTTTGGGGTTGATAGGATCTTTTACAGATCTAAGGGAGCCATGGATGGTATTAAGAGGTCTAAAGGTTGCGGGGACATTGTGCCTCTTCAGAATCCTGGCAATCTTATCAGTGGTTCCCTGGATGTAAGGTAGGTGAACCCCCTTGACACGATCTTTAGGATCCCTATGGGAATAATCAAAGATTAAATTGTGTAGGAAATTAACCTTTCTCAAGAAAGATTTCATTTATTTCTTGTTCACGGGAAAAGGGATCTGAGTGATAGCCTTGACCCTTTCTGGGTCAATCTTAATTCCACTCTTAGCGATGATACATCCTAAGAGATTGCCTTCTGACACACCAAATAATATCTTTTTTGGATTCAATGATATCCCATACTTACGACATTTCTCAAAGATCTGCCTAAGATGAAAAATGTGATTTGATCTCTTCTTTGAAAATACAGCTATGTCATCTAAGTAGATGACTAAAGTTTTTCCAATTAGCTAATGGAAAGTGATGTCCATGGCCCTTTTAAAAGTAATTCCAACATTGATTAGACCAAATGGCATGCAGTTAAATGCAAAAGTTCCCCACTTTGTCCTAAACATGGTCTTCAAGCAATTTGGTTCTTCTACTAGTTCTTGATTATAGCTAGAAAAACCATCTAACAACGAGAACATTTCAGACCCAGATAATGTTTGGAGTATTTGCTCCATTGATGGAATGGGGCATTTATCCTTGTCGGAAGCCTGATTGAGGTTGTGAAAATCCACACACGGGCCTTTATCATCATACTTATTCCTTAATGGAACCAGGTTGGAAACCCATGTATAATGTCGAACTTTAAAGATGATCTGAGCATCCAACAATTTCCTCAATACCATTTGAATCAGGGGCTCAAGCATTGGATGGAATTTTCTTAGTTTTTGTTGGAACAACTTAACCCCTTCCTTAATAGGAATGACATGCTGGATAACGCGTGTATCATATGTATTCAAATCATCATACATCCATGCAAACACATCTCAGTATTGTTTGAAAAGGGTAATGAAATCCTGTTGTTCTTATTGAGAACAACATGTATAGAGGTTTACATACTTTAGATCCTTTCCAGTTCCCAAGTTGACGTGTTCATGTGATAACATTGACCTCTGAGTCTTTGTGTTCATTGGTCCCTTGGAATGATTTTGTAGGTCATATAATTTCTCAAGAGATACTACACCCTTTGGCATAGGATTCCCTTTCGATGCTTGAGTTTCCTACTGCAAAGCCTTCTCGTACTCATCTTCTTCAATATCCATATCCTTGAACACATTAACATTAGCCATGAATGCAATATCTATTGGTCATCATTAAATACATGAAAATTAGTAATGTTATCAAGCACATATGGTTTATAAATAATTTCAATAGAAAAAAAAAAAAAACCATCCTTTAATGGTGATTTCGAGCAACTGCATTGGCTTATATGTCTTCGGTGGCATTACAAATCCTAGGAACATAAATGGTATTAAATTCTTTAAAGAAAGAAATAAGTCATTATACTTTTGTTGGTAGGTTTTCAAAGTATGTGAAACACAATGGATAGTATTTCCTACCTGACAAGTCACGATCTATGAATCATCAATTACCTTAAGTACCTCTACCTTGAAGTCAATGGTTTTCTTTAATTCCAAAATGAGTGCCTCATATTTAGTAGTGTTATTCATGGATTCAAATTCCAAGAAACATGATAGGATGTATCTTTTGTTTTAAGTGTCTATGAGAATGCAGCCAACTTCCAAACCATCTTGGGTCTTTGAACCATCAAAGTACAAGGTCCACATCTCAGTAGACGCTGGGTTTATTCCTATAGCAGTACTACGTACATCTATATTACAAATTTCATTTACACCAGTTGGACATGACAGGAGCTCCAACTGTGTATTTGATGGTACAGTTAAAGGTTTCACTTGATAACACCCGTGTTCAACCTCTAAGAAATAATTCCTAAAAATAATGTATGTAAAGTTGACTGGCTCATTATGTCCCTCAAGTGGTGTCAAAATGTACTTCATGGAGGGTTCACTTTCCACTCGAATCTAGTTATTTTTTACCTTATATGGAAGCCATAAACGTGTGCAATCCATTAATAAATATATTTGTAGCTTGCTAGACCAATCTCTACTCAAAAGCAACTCGTAGGCTTCCTGGATGTTCACAATAACAATGTTAATGCATTAGTGAGCTCTATGATATGATGATAGGTGGATGATAACATTGTTGAGTTCACCAATGACCTGGACCAAAGATATGTCCAATTGTATGATTCATGAATCAGTTTTATCCCATTTAGCGTTAAGTTTCTTGGCAACAGATAAAGGCATTACATTCACTGATGCACTCGAATCAACAAGGTAATTATGGACATTATAATTAAATAATTCAAATGTTCATATAAAAGGGGAGAAAAGAGTGTTAGTATTTATATTGACAACATTAAACACATATTCAAGAATACCAAGAGACTTACCAGACACAATTTGAGAAGTAGAAATTTTGTCACCTGACGGAGGTTGTGATGAGAATTCCTAGACAATCAGCTCACGTTGACCTGTTATATTTGTGAGCTCAAAGATTGAAATGTTGATGAAAGCTCTCTTCATATCCTCAATAATGTTATAATCAATACTTTCATTCCTACTAGGCAATGCGAGAGTATCTGGTGATTTAGCTCTGCTAGAAACTTTCAGAGTGATGAACTTGTTCTTATTTCTTGTGGGAGTGTTCTTAGAAGAAGGAACACTTCCAAATGTATTCTGCATAGCCTAAGTAGGATTAGTTGGTGGCAAAATTCTTCTCAACAATTTTTTTTCAACTCTTTCTAAAAAATTGGTCCTTTGCTCGTCCGACTATATCAACCACCTGTGGGCTAAGAAGGAGCTTCACTTGCTAATGTTTCATCAACACTTTTCTTATCGACATTAAATGTGATATCAAATTCATTAACTAAATGTCCAACGCCTGAACTTTCCTCGACTGTGGCAGGTTCATTTTCTTCTTCAATCTGCTCAGACTACTCATCTGCTAGTAAGGTATCAACAATATGGGCTGCCATAGCATTCATGTTGTGATTCCACTGTGGGCATGTTTTCCCTAAATGCATCTCATGATGGAAAGTGCAATATTTTTCCATGACTAAACTTTTAACATTAAACAAAACATTTGAGCTATGTGTACATTTGGCCGGTTGATTATTGTTATTTCTCTTAAGGAAAAATGACTTAGAAGACTTGCTACTAGTAGATTCCTCGCTTGACTTTCTTTAATTCAGATACTTCATTAGTAAGTAAATTTAAAGATTTAGCCAAGATTTCCATGTCAAAATACTATTTCTCTTTAACTTTGGTTGAAGGAGCTTGAGTTTTCTTACCCGCATCTTTGGAGTCTTTAGAATCTTAATGATACTCAGTTGCTCCAATGGAACACAATTCCTTCTCAACAACAATTTCTTATGCAAATTTCAAAGCCAAAGTATCCTTTGCATCTCTTTTAACAAATACATAAATATTTTTGGGCAAGGCAACTTTGTAATAATCCTTCATGATAGAATCATGTGGTTGGACATCTGCGGGGAATTTATTCAATGTATGGGTGAATCTTTGATTAAATTCCTTTAATTTATCTTTGTCCCCCATCTTGAGATTCTCGAGTTATTTTAGCAACATGGCAGAAGTTTTGTCATCAATAAAATTTTCTAAAAATAACTTCTTAAACTCCCTCCAACTATGAATTGAATTGGGTGGAAGACTGTGATACCATACTGATGCTCTACCTTCTAGAGTGTACAGAAAAAGTCTACAAGCAATGTCATCAAAGCATACCTCAAGCATCCATAAATGCATGTAGAAGCCATTGATATGATCCTCATCTTTTGTCTTCTTATCAAGATCAAACTTTGACAGTAGCTTTTCCGGGTGTTTAGGCATATGATAAATATTATCCAAAAGAGAAAGTGGCCCTTAGGCCATATAATGCAAATGTGGATCAGCCATGCCTTCTTCCCCTTCTTCCTCCTCTCTTTTTGAATCCGAAGAGTCTTCCCTTTCATCATTCAAATATTTATTATAATAATATTATTCTTTATGTCTCAACTATTCTTCATTAGAGAATTGAAGATATTCCTCGTCTCCCTCCAAATCTTCCTCAATACGTGGAATTTCCCCTTATTGATATGTTCCTTTAGCAGGATCTTCTAACTCTTCAAGGGTGGAAATGGAAAAATCTTCCACTGAAGAAACCAATACACCATGAAAAATTGTTTCTTTCTTAATCGACTTATGAGGAAGACTGGTAACAACAGGAAGCAAGCCAAGACATTTTTCAAAATGACAAGTAATAGGTTGGATTGTCCGGAGTTGATCATAAGTGAATTCAAAAGTGTGTTCTAGACCTATATGTGAAGACTCTCCTATCTCAGGAATGGGAGTTGGAGTTGAACTTATATCGTTACTGCCTTGCATAGATGCTTCGTTATTGGGGTGAGGTGAATCATCAACCATAAAAAGGTCACCCTCCTTCTAGCGCCATAATGTTGATGGTGTTGGATCCTGCCAACATATAGGGGGTCTCCTCGATATAAGGTCCCAATTAGACCTTACACCGTTTGGTGTAAGGGCCCCATCTGGAAATATGACCTGAATGCCATTAAATTAACGATTTACCTTGGTTGCAGTAGGTAGAAATAGAGAAGAACACATGTACTTTTGTTGAGCAAGTTATGTTTTGTAAAATGTTCAATTATAGATGTATCAAGGTTCTTTCACTGGAAGGAAACAAAGTGAGCCTTTAAGAGACAAGTATTAGTATTAATCTAGTAAATACACATGATCATATGTAGGAAAGAATTTTTAGTCATGAAGCGAATTAGTTTACATAGATGCAATGATCATTAGAACAATCAGAACACGGTTTCAATAAGATGAGCACCAAAGCCATTGAAGTAGTTCAATTTAAGTTAGTACATATGAATTCCAACATATATCCTAAGCATCCAAAGAATAATGTAAAAACATTCACAATATATGCATGAAAATGTGTTGGCTCAAAGAGATTCTAGTATTAAACAAAAGTTCCAAGATACATGAATACTATGAACACCACTAGCTCCAATAATGGAGCGTTGAGACACTACTCTCTCTCCAAAAGAACTATATTTCTCTCTAATTCCTTGTTGGAGAAGTCAAGCTTAAAATCCCTTTCTTTGAGTAATGAGGATTCTTTTATACCTAGAGGAATGAGCTTTTATATCCTCATGACTCTTGAACTTCCTTCATGACACCTATACTTCTATTGTGACCATTGGACTTCTGTATGAATTTTGGAATTCTCCATGTGGCTATTTTGTCCATATGTGACTCTTGGAATTCCACATATTTACATTTACAATATTTCCAAAATTACATCATCATTTCCAGATCACTACGTGACGACATCATGACAAGTCAACAACATTGATGACTTGGAATCATGGTGACTTGTACATAGAGTTCTTTGAGAAGTGATGACACTGCCACTATGTCTTTTATATTCGTAACAAATCTTGCATTGTAGTTTCCATCTACCCTCCAAAGGGTCTTGAGAAATATTTGGAGTTTTCATGAGTCGCTTTGATCATCATAATCCATGGGTCTTTCAACTATCGAAACATGGCCCCTTTGTCTTCAATATGCTTCCTTGGGAAACCTTTCTTTTCATCTCTCCTAAAAAATATTTTCCATGCTTTATTGAACACCTGCAATTATAGATCAATCATGGAAAACAAGCATTATCCTAGAAATCTCCTAGTTTATCATGCTTTACGCAAATTTCTGCCTATGGCTTAACAATGCATCTAGGGAAGAGAGAGAGAGAAATTCCAGGTGTAGAGCGCACTTGAAAGTGACAAGGAAGGGATCCAATGATCACTAATGATGTGTTGTGCACTCACTGAAAGACTGGAGGAGGCCTGACCGACACAAGACGCAACAGGAACAAGGAGCATGATTGTTTGTTGAAGACACACTGTGCACTAGGAAGGGAGAACTAGACCACAAGGAGCTTGCAGGGTGCAAAAAAAAGTATCAAGGTAAGGCCTCACTACCCACTGAGAGTGTGCATTGCACTCAATTAAAGAAGAAGGACTTGATTGGCGCAGGGCGTAGCAACAAGCACCAAGGATTGGTCGTTATGTGTTAGAAAATTATATGTTATAGAGCAATGGTACACATAAAATATTACGTAAACACTAACACAAAAAATGCATAAAACAAGAGAGACATGGATATATGTGGTTCACCCTATTTGGGCTACGTCCATGGAGAAACAACCAGTCCTTCCTTTTAGATTATCTAGCAAAATGAAGAGATACAACCTACAAAAAATCTGTTGTAATTTCCTCTTCGCTCTCACACAATCTCCTCTCTCTTTCTTGCTTAGAATACAGATATACACAAGTGCGATACAATCCCCTCATATAAATTGAGGGGTTTCCTTCTAGGGTAAAAAACCCTAAATTAAACATAACTTCTACCGTCAGATCATTTGCCTAATGAATGATCCAAATTGACTACAAAATTAAAATATTTTACAAGGAAATTTTACATCTATTTTTAGCTTCGAGGGTGTTGATCCCGAACCCTCACCAAGGGGGGGCTCATAAAATCGTCGTTGCTGCCCCTGATGGTGATTAAATGGGCAACATTTCTACCCCATTAGGAATTGGGGTCTAATGTAGTGATGCCTTTGAATAAAGAAGATAATTAGGATCCACACCCAACATTATGATTGAGAATGCCTTGTGCATTGGAGAGAGGGCTTCCTGGTGTAGGGCACATTCCCAACTAAAAAGGAGGGTTTGCACTAAGCCTTAAGAGTGCACAGTGCACTCTCCTAGCCAAGAGGGTAGGCTTGCAAGGTAAACAATTGTCTAAGTTTGGGAGGATGAAGCCTTGAAAACACACTAAGTTAGGAGAAAAATAAAGTGTGACTCATATCAACTCATCAATAAAACTTATATAGGACCCAAGACTAAGAAATATACACCAAAACACCAATTCAAAATCAATATTCAAGTATAATAGTGTTGATGCCTTGAAAATCGCTGCAACAACATTGGGGAAAACCACCCGGTCCGGACCTTAATGCAGCTCCTTTTCCGTTTGGTGTGGTGGCTCCGACTGGAAATAATGGGACCAATTTCCCAATGATGAATAAAAAGGGGATGGATAAATGAGTGGTTTTCTAATAAAATGGTAATGGATGAATGATTTAATCTAAAAGTAAAAATATGAATAACTATCCTATCCCAGGAAATTTCTGTTTTTAGTGTAACGTTTGATAATCTTTATCCACAAACAAGCATATAGATGACTCTATTTGGTAAACAAAGACATTCATTCATATAATAATTACTTTGCTCAAATAGTTGAACAAAGTAATCAATAAAACATTATTACACTTATCCTTTATATATCACTGATACATATATGACTAAAAGAGTAAGATTCCTTAAACATCCATTAGTGAAAAATATAAGGAGTGCTGTTGAAAACACATACATATATCCAATGATAGCAAGAGTAATCAAATGATGATTTACATAAAAGAATGAAACTAGATCATAGATAATAGTACCATATGTGCTGTAAATCATTCCCGATATCAATCGCATTCGAATTCATTTTTCCAACTTAGAGATACTTTCACATCAAGGCAATAGTGCACATCCCATAAAAGCTTTTTTCGTTAGAATTTGGAATATTGACCCAGTCTTTATAAAAAAAATATACCGGAAGCACAATAGTGCAACTTCCAGGTTTGAGTCTTATACAAAAACTGAGGACCCTTTCTAAATGCACGAAAGGGTCTATAAATACTAATTAAACTAACTAACTACAAAAATAAAATGCTATTTAATTGGTACAACTAAATCTTGAATATCTTCTCCACAACAGGTTTGTTGGTAGTCAGCAACATGATTCATCATTTCGGCTGTTCTCCCTTTGATTTGAGTTGGCAGATTGCAAGCATCTGTTCCAATTCTGGAGGGCGGCTGAGACGAGAATGGAGTTGAGCTGAGTATGTGGCACCATGTATTTCGGGAATGATACAACTGATCGCATCGGTTAAACACTTGAGTGCGGCCCTTTGACTGTATGGTTTTACTAAGAAAAACCAATAGGTATCCCAAATTAAACTTTGGATGCCAACGATTAATCTTCCATTCTTCTCCAACTCTTGATTGCATGCTTGCTCCAATGTCTTAGATGACAACAATTTACCTGGGGTACATTGTGAAATCATATTAGACAGATAAAGAGTGTTATTGATTAACTCAATTAAGTTACTTGTAGATAATCTACATCTGGAAACCTCTCTTTCTGCTTTCATCAGCCATGACTACCATTCTAAGAACAAGATCTCCTTGTGTGATTCTAGTATTTTGGGTAGATTTGCTGCCTGCCCCTCACTGGTGTCTTGTAAAGCAAGAAAATTTGTCAGAGTCTCGTTGGCCTGTTCCAAATCTTGTCTAGCATCAACTGATTTGTCAACTATTGATGCCGTTATATCACAAAGGGGCTCAACCAGAGAAATGTTATGACATAACAGTCTTAACTGTGTCACCAATGCCTTGTTAATTTGTAGTGCTTCGGATCTGAAATCGACAGGTTGTGGAAGACTCTTGAACTTCTCTACTTGAAGTGACATCTGAGTGATTTGGTCATCTTTCATTTTCATCATTAGTTCATTCATTGTCTTTAACCTGGCCAATGCTTCTGATAATTATTTCTGCTTTTGTATTGCGCTTGAGTCTATTCTCTGTTTCTCTTCAAGCAATTGCTTATTCAATTGATTGTTTAATTGCTGCTATGTTGATAATTGCTGTTCCAACTGTTCAACTTTCTGTTGTGCTTCGGACACCTATGTTTGCAACAAAACAATTGCTTGGTCCTTTTCTTTAAGTAGATTACTCACTTCCGATGCCTTATCCATAGTGGCTATCAAATAAGCTCTGGCATACTGAGAAAGCTTCGTTAGGTCATCAGAAGGGTCAAACTCTTCTTTCCACACTACATTAGCTATCTCTATTTGCTCTGGAAACAGGGAAGGTTGATCAAGTATTCTCCTTTTCCGTTGTCTTTTCACTACAACCCTGTGTTTTGGACTGTAACAGACATCTAATGGAGGTATGTCCTCTACCTGCAAAATAATTTGATCAGAGGGATCTTTTGGAATTATTTCTAAATCCGTGCTAGGGGGTAGGCCGCTGGTTCCTTCATTTGGAACCTTTGTTGACACTATATCTTGTCCATCTGTTACTTTGGGTGTATTGGCACCTTTTGGACCTTCCAGATTGCTTATAATGGAGTCAAATTGCTGCCATTCTTGGAGTAGTTTAGGATCAATCTGGGTATCCACATTGACATTTTCGCTGCCCTTATCCTGCTCTTTTTTCTGCTCTTCCTCATGCCCTTTCTCCTTCTCTTTCTCCTGCTCTTTCTCCTGTACTTTTTCTTGCTCTTTCTCCTGCTCTTTCTCTTTTTCTTTCTCGAGAATATTTGATACAACAGGAGGTTTGTCAATGAGTTGCTGTTCAGGCTCACTTGATTGTGTTGTTGGGGCAGTAGCTAATAAGTCCAGAGGTAGAGTTTGCAACCTCTGTTCTCTGAGCTTATTGAATTCTACTAGCCCTTCATCGTTATATCTCATTTTGGCCAGTGCTTGTACCTGGAAAAATGACTTTGTCGAAGAAAACAAGTCATCAAAATCATCTTCCTTATGATCAAACCTTGTAAGTTTGGCCTGTTCAAGCACATTATAGACCACTTTCCTTGGATCGAATCGCCTATTAGGAATGGTTGCAAGGTTGAGCATGCTTATTTTATCTGCTTTCTTCTCCGCATGCTTGTAGTCGTGCAAAGTATAAACACTGCATCTCAAAGGAAAAGTAGGCCAAGCCTGCTTGTTTGAAATCCTAAGAGTCTTGGATGTTCCCGCGGTCGTAATTTGATTCGCTAATTCTCGGGCTAATAGCTTGTCAGGTATGTACAAAGGAAGGACATGAGGTCTTGCAAGGCTACCAAAAACCCTTATGTATGTGAACTTATCCTCCCCAAACCAGTTTCCTAGAGCGGTTAGATCAATCTCTGCTTGTGAAGAAATCTTTGGGGCAGGCTTATCAAAAATGACACGGTAAATAGGCAACATAAAACCATTACAGATTTGGTACAGGTGGTCCTTATAGTGCGCTTTCCACAACTTTTGGTGATAAATGTGAATTGGCATGGGGTCTTGTGGAGTCCATATCCACCCCAATACAGGAAATTCAGAGCTGAAACAAAGAGTATCTAAAATATAAGCACTAAAATAAAACAGAGGAATAGACCTATCGGTCACGTGAGTTTTATTTCTAAACTCAAGAATTGCAGTGGCTAATTTATCTGACAATATATTTCCCCAATCCATTATCTCACTGTTAACTGCCGCTTCCATTGAAGGAACCATTTCAATAGTGAATTTTGCAGAATCATGTAATCCCCAAATTCTACATATCATTGCCCCGGCGTAACAGTAAGGAGAACATAATGAATCTACAGAGTACTTACCCGAAGATTCATGTTTGTGCCTTGCAGGGTTCTGTCTCCATTCCCTAATTGGGGCCGATTCAGTTTCATTCTCACTTGTGAACTTCTCAAGAAATGATTTATTGTATTTCTTTTACGGTTCAGGCAAGTGATACATTTTCCTTAAATCATCAGGTTGGAATGAGCCGAAGACTCTTCCGTCAACTGTGCAAAATGTTCTGTTTAAAACAGGGATTTCCTCTACTGCTCATCGCACTACATCTATATATGGAATAATTTTTTCATGAGATGCTATTCGGTGTAGATATGAGTCAGCTAAATCCTTCAGGGAAGCCTCTGATTTTCTAGTTGAATCTGTGGTAGCTTGCACTGACACTGTTTCAGGCTCTTCTGCTTCAATTAGATTATATATGCTTTTCCAGCTTGTGTTTCCAAGGCCAAGACACATAGTGTCTGAAATCAATCCCTTCTTGCTTGGTCCTGGATCAATGGTAGATTGTCCTGTTACTGTGGGAGCCGATGCTGCCGCAAATCTCTTGGATTTCTTTCCCATTTGGCTTGAACTTGTTGTTTCGGCAGAGCTCTGCGCAAGGAATAAAATGAACGTAATACAGAGAATAGGTGGTGTGAGCCAATATGAAAGAGTTATATCAATTAACGAGTAATGAAAGATTAAAATAATATTGCCGCAGATACAATCTCAGGGGAGATCTCGGCATAACTGCGTCATTAATTGGCCGCTTAACCTGTCAATCATTTTAAATACCCATCATATTGTTTATATGCCGAATGATTCATTCAAGCGTGGCTTGAGTTTTTTGGCAGATAATCACAAGTAAATCGCTATCGGGAACGGGAAGGCTTTTAATAATAATCTAAAATAATGCATGCAAGCCTTTTCAATCTATTTTGAAACTCGCGCCTTGCTTTATCGGATCGCAATCAGAGATGTGCTCGGGTCGTAATATTTATGTTATTGCAAAATCGCCGATCCCCGATGGCGATACACCTTATCGCATCGGGAGATTTTAAAGGTGTCTTAACATGTGGTGCGTTACATCCCCCGATTGCCGATAGCGATATTGCATCAGAGAACTAGTGGGAGGGCCTTTTGTTATGTTTGCTTGCCTTTCCCAGTAAACGATAGTATTCACTTTTTCGGATTCGGGGTTAAATTAATTGGGTCTTGCATTAGTTTTCCTTGTTGTGTGATATGTGATTCTTGCGATCGTTTTATCGCAATAAAATAAAGAAATTATTATATTTAATTTCCTAAGACAGATTCATATTTGCTTCAAAAGGTTTATAATATATCAATTCTCCTTTGACCTTTGATGAAGGTGAGTTGAACCAAATTTTATTCACACATCTAATGTTTAAAGGGACCCATTTCATATTATAGTTGAATTAAGAAAAAGTTTATGAAATGGGGGTTGTTGTACAGCCCCACAGTCATAAGGTTGTCACTTATAGATCATATAGATATACTATAAATGAAAAGGTTGTATCTAATTAGTCCTCAATGCTTAGATCAAGAAATTCTTATGTTTATTCATTTTCTCCTCTATTGGATGAAATTGAGTGTTATTTATGAAATAACTTTGGGCATAAGGAAAATGAATTTTAAGCAATATGATAAGTTCTTATAAGCAAGATAGGCAAGAAGAATGAAAAAAGGTATGCAAAAAGAAGCCTAAGAATTCAGAAGAGTGTGGATTTGCACTATTTACTCAAAATCACAGAAACTGGTGGTACATTGACAATGGTTATTCAAAGCAAATGATAGGAAACAAAATTAAGTTTATATCTTTGAGTGAAGATAGAGAAGGTAATTTTCCTTTGGCGATAATGCTTCATCAAGAATAATGGGAAAGGGGACATTTATTTTGGACAAGGGAAATACCAAAGCTCATAATGTACTATATGTATATGGTCTTAAACAAAATCTATTAAATGTTAGCCAAATGTGTGACTAAGGATATGATGTTATATTTCATTCAGATGGTTGTGAAGTAAAGAAGGAAGATCTAGGTAAAACAATTATGAAAGCAATTAGAACCTCAAGTAATGTATATGTACTAGATTGAGGCGAAGAAAGCTATTGTATAGGAAAAATTGATGGCTGTTGGAAGTGACCTCTCCTTCACTTTCTCAAAAAAAGGAGAAATACACAAGTGCAGTCCACTACACCATATCTTTTTCAAAAGGGGAAGTGCATGACAAAAAGTGTTATTCATATATAATACAATCACAGGGGGAGTAGTCCATTAATTCCAAGGAGATTTATATTGTCACCAAAAGAGGTAAAATTTACATAAGCATAGGGGGAGTAGTAGACAACGAAATGAACATGGTTTGGTGTTTTAGTTAGAGAAGATTTTAGAATCACTAGCTTATTGAATATAATAATATATAATGGTTAGATAACACCTATTTTTTTAAATGAAAGTTTAATTTGATTATTAATATAAGTAAAATATGTATCTCTATTTTTTCATGGAGCAGCGAAAGGAAACCCAAGGGCCACAGGAGTAGGGGAGTTATTATTCATCCTTAGAATAATCTAGAAATAAAATTTGTCTGGGGATTGGGAGAGGTAACCAACAATTTCAATGAAGCATATGCTTTCTATCAGGGAATAAAACAAGTAGTGAATTTAAACATCATAGAGATCATAATGATTAGGGATTTGCTTATCATTCTATTTATGATTGTAAATAGATGTCTTCCTAACAATCTCAAACTTTCTCAGATTATCAAAAGGATATTTAACATGCTCTGCCTCATTCCTAGAAAGCAATACTTCCATGTCTTAAGAGGGAAAAACTTGGTAGCAGATGAAATGGCCAATATTGAATCTACTCTCCCCAAAGGAGAATTTGTCTAAGAAGGGAAGATCCAAAGGGCCTCTCTTCCCTAATAAAATATATGAATCATAGAAGGTGCAATTTTATAACTACAAGTTGGCCTATTAAGGAGGTCCCCCCTCAGCGCCTCATAGCTCTAAACGAGGCATGCATGTGATATATATTTCAAAAGTCGTATCATTGATCCTTAAGCTTGCAATACAAACACCAAAAGCATAACAAGGTTAAAGGTGGACACTGCATGTACAATCCCACTTGCTCATTCATCATGGACAATCAACCCTGGTCACCTCACTAGACTTCGAATGGGACAAAATCGAGGAATAATCAATAGAATTGGAATATTATTCCTGAGGAGAGAAATCTCAACATCGTGATTTTAGAAATAGAGGAAGGTATTGATGTCATTGATGCTTGTAGGTTTCTGACGAAGTTCAAAGGAAATCGACCATCAAAAATGTATGGTCTATACAACTTCTATTTTGGATTTCCTCTCCCTAACTTTGTTATCTTGAATCAACACCCCCTCTGCAGCATTTGTATCATAGGTTCTCCTCTTTTTCTTATAATCTTGGTACTCTATCTCTTTGTGCTCTTGTCTTCATACTCCCCCGATTTCTCTTGTGGCCTGTGGACACTTAAAGTGGTTATCAAATTTTTTTGGTCTGACTCGGTCCTCTTCATAACTTTTTCTACCCTTCTCGGTGGTTTGGAACTCTTACCAAATTTTGTTATCGTGACTCGGTCCTCTTCATAATTTTTTTTACCCTTCTCAGTGGTTTGGAACTCGGCTCTCTGGGTCCCCTAGCGTTCTCACTCTGCCCCTAAGAAGTTCTTCCTGTATTTGTCCCTCAAGTAGATAACTTCTCTTTCCCTATCTTAAGCCTCTCTGGATTCATAATCGAAATACTCACCTTGAAAGTATTACTGACATTAGAAATACTAAGAGGGGGGTGAATCAATATTCACTTCAATTAGTTAAATTTTTAATCTTCATAACATTAATTAACATTAACATCAGATCAAAACATAAATCAGCAACACCATTCAACAATGCACGATATCAAAGACAGTAGACATGATATTTTTATGTGGAAACCCTCCTGGGAGAAAAACCATCGAACTCTTTGTAATATAGGTCTTTAAAAATTACATCAATAGGAAGGTCCAAATTCCAGGATTTTTCTGCTCTAACACCTTGGTTTATCAGCTCTAACTAGAAGGATGCTTCAAAACCCTAGTTTACCAGATAAAACTAAAAGGGCGCTCCAACACCCTAGTTTACCAGCTTTAACAAGAAGGACGCTCCAATGCCCTGCTTTTATCATCTTTGACTAAAAGGATGCTCCAAAACCCTAGACTAACTCCAATCCATCCTAGCGCCACCCTGAAGTGTTCTCAGGATCCAACCTGAAGGAGACTCCAATCTCTACCTTACACCTCCCTACCACCCTACTCAAAAAACTACCACTTTCCCTAATTGCTCCAACCTTTGATTTACCTTTCTGGACCATGTTTCACAATTTTCATACTAGGTCCACCTCTGCTCAATAACAAATATCAAATTGTAATGTAATCTTTTCTCAACAATCAAATAACATGAAACCCTAGCTCATAAATTCATCATTAGAATCAATATAAGCTATTCTTATTTCTTGATAATGCATCAAAATCTAGTTGGACAATTCCCACTCAACCATATGTTAGCATACAAATCTGGCCATATATGCCACTCACTGCCACGTGTTGTGTCTTAAGATGAATAATCTTGCCCTAAAAAATATGCCTTTGAATACACTTTTATTAATGTCACTGATCATGCACTTAAAGGCCACTTCTCGTCTAGAAAGATACCTAAAACTAATGTGAATACTAACCTTTGCATACCCTAGAGAGGACCTCAATAAATAAAGTAAATCATACCTCGAGAAATCACTAAAATAGGGCTTATAT